>JAPYZT010004428.1:2315-12693 GCA_030522965.1 Tryphoninae sp. A BG-2022a | reverse complement strand
ATGTTTCAACAGCTCTTTCATAGAGCCGAAGCATGAATTTTCCTGTCATCCCATTTTGCCCCAAATTCAGCGGGCTGCGACACTTCATTTTTGTGTGTCTCATTTTGCCGCGATTCCATTTTGTCCCAATTTCATATTCCACTCCTCTCTGTCCCATTTTGCCCCGATCCCATTATGCCCCAGTGCCATTTTGCCCCGGTACCGTTTTGCCCCACTATATCATTTTGCCATGGTCTCCCCTAGTATAATTTTTATGAAAAAAAAATTTGTTTTCATATATAATCAATCAATTATGTAATCATGAATTAAGAATGTTAATAACACGGTGATCGTTATTTAAATCGAATACACGTTCGAGAGCAAGCATGATATAGTCTGAAATCTTGAAGGTCGAAGGAGTCGAAACAAATTAGCACGATGAAAAAGCAAAAAGTGTTATTAATTTGGTTATGGGCAGTTTATTCGTCGATCGAACAATTTCCGATTATTACATTAGAAAATTGTATTCGGTTATACAGATCGTGCGTGCCACGGCCGTTGACGTTGATGTTCAATTCCAGGCCTCGTCCGGTTCGTTCCACCGGCCTTTCGTTTCTGGTTCTGGTGTTGCGTTGACTCAAACCCATCTCCTCTGCATCGCGCAAACGCCCACAAATCGAAATTCTGTGTATCAGTCTATCTCACGGAACTGCGTTGGTCCTCTGTTATACGAAGAGAGAAACACGAGAATCCCACGGTATTTGAAGCGCGCCTATTAGTTTGCTCTCGGAACACACGTTCACGCACCGCACTCGCACCGTCCCTTCTTTCCACTCCCTCTCGCTCACCCATCATTGTTGAGACCTCGCATAATGGGCCAATAATGCGTTCGAATGCATTCGCGCATCGTCGCTCGCTCTCGACCACACGTTCCAACCACGACGAAGCTCCCCCCCCCCCTCCGGCCCTACCTCCCGTATATATGCACAACCTCTCGTATTACCAAACGCTGAGCGTTCTCTATATCCGCTATACTGCGGCAAATTAGAATTACTGTGCTTTAGGCCACATGGAGAATCGCCCAAACCATTGCAATGCACTCGATGCTCCAAATTCAAAATGACAGAAATTTTTTAAAATAAATATACGACAAAATCGTCGCACGGTTTAAAAAATAAAAAGAAATTAAATATATAACGTTCATACGTAGAATTATAAATTATTCCCATGGACTGTATTATTTTTCTATAACGAATATATCGATGTTAGAAAGAAAAGAGAAACACAAATCTTTAAACCAATTGCCTTAAAGAATTGTATTTTAAACTTTGTCTAACGCGTATTCGTTACTTCCTCCTCGTATCCCGTATTTCCCATGACGTTTACCGTTTATTTTAGAATCGCATTCCTGATGGTTCTGTCGTAACTCCGAGCTTATACGGAGATTGGTTGTTACCTCTGGGATGAAACTTCAGGAACTGTTCGCCACTGAGTATTACGGCATCTGTTCTCTTCTGTGCAACCTTCGAGACGAGATTGTCGTCTTGGCTCGTGCAATGAAACGCTCGATAGGAAGTCGACGGATTGTTTCTTCGTCTCTCGTGTTACTTTTTGAGGGAAGGTTCGGTTGCGGCCGCACAGTTCCCTCGTGTGTCTACGTTCGCCGAGAAAGTCCATTCGGTGTTCTGTACACTTGCCTGAAGGGACTGATTCTGTTTTGCTTTTTCGTATTTTTTTCTTCTCCTTTACTCTTTACGTCTCGACTTCATTTCGTCACTCTCCCTCTCTCTCTCTCTCTCTCTCTTTACTCTTAACCTTTGCTTTTTCCATCTACGTGTATTTTGTATAATACATGTCCACAGTTCAGATGTGAGAAATTCGTGATGTGAGAACTCTTTCCAATAATATTAAGAATAATAATAATAATTATTATTATTATATTATTATTCATGTGGAAATTAGAAACGATTATTACTATTATTATTATGATATTTTTAATATGATAAAAATGCATATTAGAATGAAACTATATGACCATCGTGTCCCGAAAATTTGAATACCGAGCGACAATAAATATCGATCGAAAAAAAGTGCCTGGAACCACAGCGACATTGTTATCGAAAATGGTCAATTAATTTGGCAAATTGTAAGAAATAAAAGAGTTTGAGAATAGGTAGGTGTGATTTTTAGAACGTTTGGTGAAACGACCAAATTCGGGCGGTGCAAGTCTCTTGTATGTACCACTTCCCTCTCTTCATCCCTCTCGGTTTCACGCTCTCTATCACCGCCCCTACCGGTCCGCCTCTTCACCAACCCGACCAAGTCTCATTCACCGCCAAGCCAAGTCCAAATTGAAATCCGAATTACCCGTACGTGTGGCGCGCAAGTTCTGCGAGCTCAGCGGTGTACACGCGAGTGCGAGGGAACGACGAACGATCGGAGTTTCGTTTGGCAGGGCAAACGAGCTTAATATTTCCGGCGCCACGGCGCGTGACTCGTTGGCTCGGTAATAATACCGTGGACTTTCAACCGGTTATACATCACAAGTCCCTCCTTCTCTCCCCCTCCCCCTCTTCTCTGTCTGTCGCCCTGTCTTTCTCTCTCGCTCTCACTATTAGTTCTCTCCTTCGACATTTTACGAGAGTTGTACCAAATCCTGCGCCCTCTAGCTCGGCCAGTATATAACAATGAAAATTTCATCGCTTTAATTTCTCGCCCCTTGTCCTTCCTAATATACAGTGCACTAGCTTCATCGACGACCCCACTTTTAATTATTATGATTAACGAACATATGTATCACGGAATATAATTTTTCTACAAAATTGCCGTTTGACCGAGTTGGCGCTGTGGATAAATTTCAACGCTTGGCGTAACTCGATAACGATGCAGTATTCGTGTTTAATGATCTCGTTAATTCAATTTGACGACCTACAATTTTCGTTATTAATCGTGTTTTTTTTGTCGAATATTTTATTGCCAATGGAATTTTTTTCAATTTTTGATGAAACGCTGAATTACTTTGGAAACCGAGCATTGTTCCGAGTTGTGCTCTTTTTTCGCGATAATAAGCTCATTATGATAAAAATATTCGCAATTCGTGACGAATACTCGACACAACACTCTCGCCAGCTCGATAATGTTTCATCATTAAAATTCAATCGAATTTCAAGAACGAGACGCGGATTATCATAGTACGCAGCGTGATTTTCCATGCCTAGGGTGTCGAAACCAACTTTCATATTTGGTCGTCAAATGACAAATATTAAACCAGAAACGGTACAGAAGGCTGAATTTGAATTAAACGTATGTAAAGAGGCCGCCCGAGGAAATTCGAATTTCATTACGCGAAACCCGATGCGGGAGAGACCCGCACCGCAGAACGTCGACATTAGCGCTCGCGGCTGATGCTGGTTCACATTTTGTTGGAGCACGAGAGAATCCGGATTGGTAAAGCCGGTTGAAAAGGGCGCTAGTGGCTAAAGACACGATGTGGTGGAACGGAGATAGAAAAGGTTTCGAGTGACGAGCTAAAGGGCAAGGCCGTAGTTCCCAGAGCGAATTGAGATTAACAGGATTAGCCGTCGATCCGACATACCGCTTAGGGGTTGGGAATATTTTTCATTCATCGTTTCCACTCCAAACCATCGCATATCCTTTTTTCTCTCTATCGCTCTCGCTACTTTCCAACTCTCGCTCTTAGTCATGCGCATTAACAAGAATCATATCAAGCCGGATTATAATAATTAATTACGGTGCGCGGGCACGAACCTCGAGACGGTGAGAGTGCAACGCGAGAACGCTCAGAATTTCTATTGTCATGCGACATGCCGATGAATAATTATTCCTATATTCATACAATGCGTATGTGGAATAACTCGCGGCTCAATGCATCAGGATAAATGTCATGGAAAATGTTGTCATCTATTTAGACAAAAAGAGGGGCAGAGGGGGGGAGGAGGGAGATTGGATACAGAGAAAGTAAGATTTATCTCATTGCCGTATTTAACTACCCTTTCAATGGGGAATGGGCAAATTATTGTCATTGTCCCGTGAGAGTGGAACACGCGACGAGAGGAGATTGCCACTAAAACGTTTCGAATCGAGACGTCAGGTACACGGTATAGAGTGAGACCGAGTTAGAGCGAATGAGGGAGGTACTGGCGGCGCCCCGAGGTATGTAGTGTCTGACCGCAATGTGGCTTCCACTACTGCCGAGTTCTACACTTTACGTTACGTGTGTACATTTCGTCCCACATCTACTTTTATGCCCCGCATCCTTTACCCTACTTCGATATTACTCTGACGATGATAAAGGGGCGAGAGGGGGTCGACTCGTACTATAGCCAGGGAAATTGACACCCTCGAGGGAAAAGCAGTCGAAAAGGGGCGTCGGTTACTTCAGCCGATAATACGCAAAAGTTTCTATTCCGGGATCAGCCAAAACATGCTGGAATTCTTGTATGCACGGGAGCCAAGCGTGCGTAGCTTGATAGAGCTTTTACTCGGACGAGGTGGGAGAGAAAGATAAGTATAGAATTGAACGAAGCCTGAGTCAAGCTTCCAAGAGTTTCAAAGCTCACCACTGAGACTTTGTACCTGCGGGCGAGAGAGTATCAGAGCTAGAGAGAGAGGGAGAGGGGTGGAAGCAGCCAACGTTTCCCGAATGAACCGTAATGCCAACATTTCCGCCTTTGATTCGTTCTCTCTGTATGTTTCGTTTTACCCCATCCTCTCCCGCTCTCTTCTTTCTTTCCTTTCAAGCAGTCCTCTTATTTCTCCGATTTCTTTTCCAAAGCCGAGCAAACGAGACGTGATCGAAAATTCTCCAGGGGCTCTCGTTATACTCTCGAGCGATAGAAGCACGAAGATCAAGGCTTGGGAGAGCCTTGTGCGCGAGATAAGTTTTTTAATCCTGTACTATATATTTTCGCGTACATGTTACACCCGCTAGCGTTCATAGAAAAGTCCTGAAAAGAGAGCGAGAAATAAGTTCGGACATATATATATACATCTTGAGAAAAGCTTGATGCATCGAGAACGCGATAGCTGAAAGAAAATCAAACGAGACTCGGACTTTTCTCGTCTGACCGTATCGTTGCTGTTTCCACTAATCTCCGGACCTGCGGGCAACCTTTAACGTCTTTTCACCGCTCGAACGAATTCTTTTACGGACGATATTCGAAACCCTTCTCCCTCTCTCTTTCTCCTTCCTTTGGTCCGCTTCAATAGTATCGAACTAGATCGTACAACGTGGAAGAGTTAAGAGTGTCGTTCAAAGGAACACGTACGAACCTTAGCCCGACCGCAACTAACCATTTTCACTGTGACTAGGTACTTGACTCCGACCGCGTTGAGGTCGAAATAAACCACCGGATAAGCATCAACACATAACAGAAGCTCGTAGCAAAGCTACCAAGAGCTACCAAAAACGATAGATACAGGTATTCGATATCAAAGAATCGAGAATAGTCGAGTGATAGAGCTTATACCCTCTTGTACAAGCGAAGCTGGAACGTTTGACAAACTTTCCGTTCGACCGCAGCTAGCCAACTATCAATGGCTCACTAGTGAAACTCTTCCCTCGTACACCGTCATGGCTCTTGTGTGCAGCGACTATGGTTTGCAGCTATATAGCCGATTCCCCTATTCCGTCCGCCGAAACCAGTTTCAAAGATGACTGTAGCGCTTGTCGTACGATAGTAGCTAGATGAACCGAGAGAGGGCGAGAGAGTGAGAGAGAGAAAAGCACAAGGAGAGAGCACGTACAGCGACGAGTAATTTAAGCAAAGAGACACCCTAGCCTCTTGGGGAAAACCACCACCGCCGTTACCTCTCCAGTCTTACGCCACTCCGCTCGCGACACCTGCCTTTCCTCTACCTGAGCGTTGTGTACTTTATATTCTACCTCTTTCGTGTTATCTCCCACTACCTCTGCCTCTCGCTCCCTTCCTCTCCCTCTATCTCTTTACCATCGTTGCTTCTTCGCCGTTCGCTGCGATACGTACTCCAAGCTTCAGCTCGCTGGCACCAACGTCAGTGTCGGTGACGCTGTGGGCATCTCGCATAACGAGACACTTGAAATAACGAACCGGCACGGAAAACACGTGGTTGACTATACTCTTACAGCGAACCGTGCACGCCACTCTCTGTAGTTGGATCTTCCTATCTATGTGTCTATGTGTTGGAATAAATTTGCGTCTCGACGTTCCGCAAAGATTCTATTTCACTCTGCCATCACCAGAGCATCGGACAACGTGTACAAAGCTATAGTTGCATACACGTGTGCGGAACGTTTCGTGCATCTTCCATCGATTTTCCATTCCAATCTTTTCGAATATCTTCGATGTTTTCTTTATCGTTTCATTCGTTCCGAATGGATCGAAAAATTTCGATCGAATCATCGAGTGATATTATTAAAAAATTGTCAACTTTGGACAGAACACGTAATTCACGTGACTAGATAAAAATGTAACTATACGATAGAAAATAATAACACCCAGGTGAACCATGAATTTCGTCCCTTGTGTATTCCATTATTACCTTATTCTCGAAGTATTTTTATAAAAATTCAAGCTCGGAGCTTTTCAAATGTAAATTTCCCATAGGAAAATTCTTAGTTCAAAGTAGGAAATATAATACCGAGTCTCTCGGGCTTGGAAGAAACTGTTACCACTTCTCTGGTTTCGTGGCAAAGGAGAGAGAAGGTTTTTTTCTTGGTCTCTCTCTCTCTCTCTTTCTCTCTTTCTCCTTCTCTTCCCTCAATGCTCGCCTTACGCCCATTTTTTACTACTTCGCTTTCTCATTCCCGCTTACTCGCGGGTCCTCGACAGCGAAGGGCACTCGTGTCCGACCACGAAACCATCGTTACAAGGTTTGCAACCGCAAATACGACATCCTCGCACGCCCTAGTCCTCGACCTCTTCTCGAGTTTTACTCATCGTCGAGGCAAATTTCTACGAATGTGCGCGCAAGGGTATACGTGGTCAGAGCCCTGGGCTACCTCTCCGAAATTCTGTAACGAGCTAGACCGCCGAAACGTATCTCGTCTACGCGCCAAAAGATCAACACGTTTTTATACTCCGCCGAAGCTTTCACGCAGGACTGATCGCAATTCGTACGAAAAATTACTGACAATAAATTTCCAACGCATTGAATTATCAATTATTACAAAATTACTAAAATAAAAATAATTATAGTTTACTCGCAAATCATTAAACAATATTAACGATAATTAATAATTGCTCAATAATTATAATGTCAAATTAAATGAATCTTTGCTTTACGACGAATATTTTTAAAATTTTTCAATTTCTTGAAATTTATTTCATAATTATTATATCCCCTCGTAGCAATAAATGTCGATTCGCGTCGATCGTGGAAGTCGACGCTCGAAGGACATTAAAAAGTAAAGTGGTCGTTCTCGCGGGAGAGGAATTGTGTCGTAAGCCACCGATGCGGTGTGCATGTACACGTGAGGGCTGTTAAAGAGCCGTGTATTGTACGGGGCGTGGGCGCTGGCGTTGGTGATGCTTCTTACGGCAAGTGTCCGATATAACCGTCGGAAAGAGGATGAAAAATGATCCGTTTGACCGCATTGTCCGGCGCGTGAGGTGGGTGATGGGATAAAAAGGAAGAGATCGGTCGGGGGCGAGGAGTGGTTGGAAGGATGAAGAATAAGGTACGCCGAAGAGAATGGCTACTGGGAGAAATGGTCGACGAAAGCGTCGCCCTCTCGTGGAGCGATGTAAAAATATTCTTTTCGCGCATACGTACAACGTCGATCCTCGTTCATTTTTTGTTCACCAAGGTCATCGGGACTTTGCGATGTCGATATTTTTCTATGCCAATCTTTCTCCTATGGTTCTCGTTTCCACCGCTTTCTCTTTCTCTCCCTCTTACTCTCTCTCTCTCTCTCTCTCTCTTTGTCCCTCTCGCATCTCTGGGGAGTAATTGGCGTCTAGTCAGATGGAACAAAGTTACATAGTCTCGTATATTTCTAAAACAAAAGCTATATCAGCAGCTAGCGACGTGTTGCCCTTCGTTCACGAATCTTACGTTTCTTTTTTCTTACAAAAAGCGAGCATATCGTGACGTCATCAACCATTTTCCGATGTAATAAATGAGGCAGGAGGTAATTGAATGACTGTCGTAAATTTTCGATGTTACGGGATTAGAGGTATAGAGCGGTTTTTTAACGTGATGGCGAAACGACGAAAACAAACGTGACGAATAGAAATGGGTAAGAGGTAAGAAATGGAGTGCGCGCTTATGTATGATGTAACGCGTTCCCCGTATAGCCGAGTATTCTATGAACATTGTTCGAAACTAGTGAGAGATAATCGATACTTCATCATCTTTGTATGAGTCACAATTTCACGAGAGGGCGTACGAGAACGTTACGACGTAGTTTCGAAGCGTGTTTTTTGAATATTAATCCCGTTGCGACGATCGTCCTATCCGTATTTTCATTCGTCCGAGATTGTAGAACTTTAATTAGTCGCAAAAATTCTTTATCCAAACGTAAATTGCAAACTACGATAGATTAAAAAACAAAAAACAAAAAAGTTACTTCAAATATCAACATTACGAGCCAACCGAAATTAAGGAACGAACGGCTTCCACGAAAATAATTAAAAATTCGCGTTGGTAGGATGAGAAAAGCGTGAAAACGCGAATCGGAGAAACGATGATGGCGTGTGTGAAGTAGGGTGGTAGTGGTTGGTGGAAGCAATAGAGTGATCGCAGGAAACGGAAGAGACACCCTGTGGTTCAAGAGAAAGCACGGACGTCGGGTGATTCTGGCTTAAAGATACGGGAAAACGGGGAAGAAAGATGAAGACGACATGTGCAAGAGAGAGAAAGAGAGAGAAAGGAAACGCGAGGAAGAGAAGGCGGAGAACGAGCTAGGGGATGAAAGAATGGTCCCGGAGTATTGGAAAAACGCGAGTCGATCCGGATAATATCGTCGAGACAAAGGAGAGAAGCCCACGAGCTGTACATAGAGGTACTGGTGGAAAGAGCGAGTTACCCCCAAGGGAGACTTGCTACTCCTATTTCACTAGATGTATGTATGTGTGTCCGTGTGTATTACTACCACCCTCTCGGTACTGAAAGGCTCGCGAGGATCGTCGTGGGCCGCTTTAAGCAAAAACGACTGAAACGAGCTGCCATAAATACGAGATGGCAGAGTGTGACGATAGCCGGAGAACGTCTGCTCGAGAGATAGGTGGAAGAAAAGAAGAGTTTGGTGGAGAGGAAAGTCGATGAAGGCAGATGGAAATAAAAGGAATACAAGTACTGTGTATATATTGGAATGGGGGAAAGGGAGAGAGATAGAGACGGACAGACAGACGGACGGAGACGAGTTGGAGGGGGAGGGGGGAGAAGGGGTTGAGAGAAGTTAGGGGTAACGGACGACGAGGGTTGAAATGGCAGAAAAAAAACAAAGGGAGCATTTAATGGAGAAAATACTGGTGGGAAATATATTCGTGTAATTGATAATAATGATAATCATAAATATTGGAAAAAGTGTCGAAGTGTCCAACTTTGTCAGTCGCTAGACGCAAATAAATTTTCATTTGAAACAATCCCGAGTTTGAATAGAATGACGTTTAACGTCGTTGAGAATAACGCGATTAAATCGCAGGTCGATCAAGCTGATGATTTAATTCCTTATCGATCGTATACGCAGGACGAAAATTTCATCGACGTTCAGAAATGTTTTTGAAAAACATTGGATAAAGTGGATTAATATATGGCGTTGAAATTTCACAAGGAACGATAGCGTATGACTAACCTCGCACAACTATAATAACTTTCGTCGTCGTCGTCGTTTGTCAGTTCCGTCTGTGTGATCCGGTAATATTCTTCAAACTGATTTTACCAAGGACTTCCTCGTGTCGTCGACGCGTCGAAGGGACAAATAGCTGGAGAGAAAACGAGAGAGGAAAATGGTTGTGATGCAAGCGATGTTGGGGAAAGATTTAACTCGGTCGCCATGCGGCGTCACGTACCAACGATTCACGATGCGGTTCGTTCGGTACAACCGAGGAAATCGCTCCACAATCTTTGTGTGCATTCTGTCCCTCTTTCTCTCACGCTCCTAGATTAGTTGTATCCTGGATAGAGAGAGAGAGAGAGAGAGAGAGGGAGAGAGAGAGAGAGAGAGAGAAGCTGTGACCCAATTAAATTTTACAATCCAAGCCTACTTCGAGGAGCGAGGTTTGAGAAGATGGTAATATGGTGGAAAACGCCGAACCGGTATCTCATTACATTTCCTTCTTAAACTTCATTGGTGTACGTGTTTCGTCTTATGATTGCTCCGACGTTTTCTCCCTGGTCCTTTTCTCTCCTGTCGCTCTTTCTCGCTCTCTCTCTCTCTCTCTCTCTCTCTCTCTCT
>JAPYZT010004427.1:0-14533 GCA_030522965.1 Tryphoninae sp. A BG-2022a | reverse complement strand
GGATCAATTTGAATTTTGAGTATATTGTTCTTTAGTCGATTTGCAACGACTTTTCTTAATGAACTTTAACGCTTGGTCCACTTCCAATGTGAGAAAAAATGGGAATAATATTTTAATCCCCCACCCCAACGTTTTATCATTTTCTCAAGATTTTATTAAAAATTTGGATATATTTTCTTTGATGTCATATGCACAAGTATAATAATTGTTGCAATATTTTCCCACCCGGAAGTTGAGATATTTATTGATAAAAATCCAAATTTCCGCTAGTCTCTCATAAGAGCGCGTGTTAAAACTTGAATTGTCATCCATAAACATCCTCGCTTCTACCCGGCGAATTCTCCTAAAACTTCACAAACATTTTCACACAACATCAAAGAATCTTCGTACAATTTTTCAAAAAAATCCAAACAAAACAATCGTCACAATTTTTGTAACAATACACCAAATACGTATCACCTCGAATGACCTTGAATTATTATTACATTATTCTCTCCTCAACGTGCAATAATTTTTCTTTATTAACCAAATCCCAGGAACCATTTTGTCCATGAGAAGAACAAAAAAATAATTTTTCGATTTTACCGCGAAGTTAGAACTACCTTAATCCCTCGCTGTGGATATCGTACAAGATAATATTAGATTAAAAAAAAAGAAAGAAAAAAAAAATGCGTGCAAGAGACTCACCCCCTTGACAAACGCGCGAGCAAGCCAGCGTTGAGTCGGACGAGTGTATCGACGATGATGTACACACACCCACACACACACACACGCACACACAGCACACATACGCGTCTCGACTCGTTTAGCACCAAGCAGCATATATAAACCGGCCGTACAGGAGGAGAAGCGCCGCTAGGCAGTAACGAAAAATTTGTCCTCGTACCTACACAACTCGCGCTATATAGCGATCGATCTTTCGCTCATGCTCGTTCCATGCCTGGTGTCACCTCCGTGTGTGTGTGTGTCTCGACAAAAAGTTTCCGACGGCTCAACGAGACGAGTATCAAGCACACAAGCTTTTCGTATTTTTCCTGATTTTTATTTCCGTTATTTATTCACTTCACTCCGCGACTGCTCGTTGCCGTCGGATCGATGAAAACCTATTCTTCTTTCATCTTCCTCTTTCTCGCATCTCGTCACTTCCATAACGCACTTGGCTATGAGTATTTCTCACTCGAAACGACGATTTTAAATCACACGCGCAGCTCTGAGGCCGCGAACACTGGTGAGAGACTTACATCTTGACGACTTCCGGTATTACGACGTCGTACGAGATCCGCACTTCCGTCGGTTCTATTCTGACACACACACACGCATACACTGATGGGTACACAACCTCAAATATGTACGCACGGTTCTTACTTCATCGACAGTTATAAGAATACAACGAGGGGAGCGTCCACCCTCGGTTGTGTTTAAAGTGACAAGCTAGTTTCCCCCACTCCTTGGTCGAGGTTGTTTAACAACTTGGGTTTTATATTCTTTCTTCCACGACACACCGGCTCGAACGACACGGCGACGAACAACGACGTGAACGTCGTTGTTGCTATACGCTTCACGTCCTTTTCATACTCTATCGTGCACGCTCGTTTGTGCGAGAATAATCTCGCGGAGGTCTCTCCTCACCGTACGAGCTTCTCATGTCTATTCTGCTACTGTTGCCCGTGCCGCTATACTGGACATATACGTTTTCGGCTATGCTCGTGCGCAGGTCCGTACGTCAACGAGGACGAGGGAGGGGGGGAGGTACCGAGAGCCATGGGGGAAAAATAGTAATGGCGCGCGACGGTCATAAAGCGCAGTCGCCGCTACGAAGGGACGGATTGCGTTACAGAAATATACGAGGCGGGTTGTAATGTACTTACCACTGTGTGACTCGTTGATGCTAATGTAACGTTCTGAGCTTTCTGAAATGTATGAGGAGCACAATGTAGTCACAGAAAGCAAGTTTTCTTGTTGGATTCTTAAACATTGCGAATATTTCTGTGATGAGCACTTGTCAATTTATATTTTACAGGGAATATAATTATAGATATGTGTGCATACACACACACAAGGTATACAAGGGGTGTCCTATATGAGTGTGTGTGTGTGTGTGTAAGTGCAGCGCGACGTCCGATCGATCGGCCGACCATGCCGCTAGATGGCATCTTTGCGCTATCCACCCCTTGCGGATGTACCAATTGTCCCTAGGGGTTGGATTTTTTGTGCTTTTACGTTGGTGTTCCTTGCGAACGTGGCGACCTCCTCCACGTTTGAAGGAATTTATAGTTTTTACGTTGTTATGTGGAAATTATAATCGAAATTAACATCGGTCGATAAATAAGTCGAATGACAATCAACGAGAATTGTTTATATAAATGATTTATTGTTCGTTAGTACGTACATTTGCGCCAGCACAAAAAAAATGATCGAAGGATGGCAGCGCCGTGTATTTATATATACATTGATATACAGGGTGAGTTTCATAAAGTGTAACAGGCCTTTGTTCTAAGGTAGATGGGATCGTTAGAAACAAAAGTTGCAAATATACATTAGGGATATTTTAAATAGTTTATGAGATATACAGTTTTTTAACTTGGTCCAATCAGAGCCGCCCACTCTCGCCCTAGCCGTAGAGATATTACGAGTATAGGGCGTTATATTTGGGGTTGCAGAATTCAGACCAGTCAATTTTATTTATTATATTATTACGCAGTCATTTTTAATCCTCGGGCATTGGCTGCTAGGGCGGGGTGTAGGCGGCTCCAAAGCTTCTCGGCGCGCTCTGATTGGACCAACTTTACACATTTATATCTCGCAAACTATTAAAAATATCCCCAATGTGTATTTGGAAATTTTGTTTGTAATGATCCCATCTACCTTAGAACAAAGCCTGTTTACACTTTATGAAATTCACCCTGTATATATATATCATAAAGATATATACGTATATAATGAAAGTAGACGAGCAATTTCTTTTCGTTTCAATAAGTTTTGTAATTTTTCTCATCACTCGTTACAGGTATATTAATCCGAGACTAGACGTTCGCGAGTATCAACGAGCCGAGGTTCCTAAAATTGTTCTATTGCTTTCCAATAAGACATTTTTTCTTCTGTTTTTGTTTCTTTAAATGAATCACAATTGCGCTAAAGTATGCCGATAGAAAGAGGTTGTAAGTTTTTGCGAATTTCTTTAACAATATTATTTCAGTGCACTCTGGGCGTTCGAGTTACCTCGCGTTAGTCAAGACTACCTATTACCGATTATTATCAATAATACAATAACGAGATACACAACTCTTAACGTGGCAAATTTGTCTACTTCAGACTTCGTCGGTCTCTCGTTCTAGAGTTTGTTTGTTTTTCTTTTTATTTATTTACATGTTGGATTGAAAATAAAGGCGTAAAGGCGGGGAGGGAGTTGATTCGGTTTTAATATTTACAAAGGGCAGTGTTAGACGCGTCCGAGTTATGCTCACAGGCAGGCACTAAAAGTTCTTACAACTTTTCTCATTTTTTCTCTTTTTTTAATCTTCGTTTTTCGCGACAACTTTCATAAAACGCCGGTTTGCTTTCTCTCATTCGTTTTCACAAATAATTCGGCGCGCGTGGTTTTCCTTTTTTGTTATTGTTTGTAAGTTATTAAAATCACAATTTAATTTTTATTCAGAATCCGAAGTTCGTTATTGTTTCTGGATTCTGTCCCGTTGATTTGCAATCACAATTATTTTGTTCTTTTTTTTTATTTCGTTAATTCGGAGTGCGAATACACGTTTTTGCACAGACAAAAGTATCAACTTTCGTCATAAAACAAATAAATATCTTCCCGGTAACGAAATTAAATGTTATCTTTTTTCAAACGTAAACAATTTCTCATGTTACAAAGAGAAAAAAGAATTCAATGGAGAGAAAAACAAAAACTTGTCAACGTTAAGATATTTACTGTTTTTTTTTGTTTTCTTCTTCGTGCAATCGATAAAGTATAAATCATTCGCGCGGAACTCGTTGAAATTGCGGTTTGAAAACGTAATTGTAAGACTCTCGTGGTCAACGACAATAGTCGGTACAATCTTCGCTGAACGCACTTTCCCCGTTCGAGAGAAGTTACAAAACAAAAACCTAAACGTTTCGCGTCAACCGCAGCGTTTTAAACTCTGAATATCCAACTGGAACGAATTCCGAACGGAGAACACAACGAGAAAGAAGCGATTTCATCATTACAAATTTCAAATCGATTAGCGATTATTCGCTGAACATTTTTTGCGAAGAATCGTATCATGGGAGAAAAACATGATTTATGACAAATAATTTGTCTCGTTCGTTCCATCGCCCATTTATTCTCTCATTCACCCAAACACACACACACACATTCTCTATCTCTCCTCCTCTCTTTTTCTCGCGTAGCTTAATTTTCGAGTTACATTCATCGAAAAAAATGACAAAAAAAAAGAAAGAAGCGAACTGGGACTTCTTTTATACAATGGTCCCGTGTTAAATTCTTGAACGATAAAAGTAAACGCCACGAAGAGAGCCGTCTAAGTTAATACTTATGATGTAGATAAATATAAAAAGCTCTCGTCTTGAGTCGTGAAGAAAGATTCGTTTGCAATCCCGATTCACGGTGACGAGTGCAAGAGTGGCGTTTTCGTGGAAAACTGGCCTACGTTGAATCACGAGATCGATCAAAAGCGATTAATTGATCCGCTGATCATCGTTGACTCGATGAAATTTCATTATTAAATCTCTCGGTCTTCGTAGACTGTTCAGGATCGAATCGACGATGTGCTCGACGACGATGATACCGTACGATTCAACTTGCTGTCTATTATAATCTCGTCGCCATTTCTTATGTTGTATCGGTAGAGCTGCTTGCTTGGATAAAGCATCTCCTCGGGACCGTACTGGGCTTTCATTACCTGAAATAAAAAATAAAGTTATTATTGGAATAAAGAAAAATATGAATTTAATGGAATGAACGTATCATGGACAGGGAAAAATCAAGATTGTTTAGTGGGCGAAATCAAAAGTCAGCAATTAAAAATTAATTGTCAAACGAGTGATTCGATTTTCATATGTTATTAAATTAATTAAATTTGAGGTATCTGCACCTTTCTTGAATTATTAAAATAATCATTTTCTATTGTATTGCAGTAAGTTTAGAATAAGATGATGATTTGGCTGGAAGGTTATTACCTTCGATTATCGAGTGGCTTGAACTTTTGGTGTAAGGAATTTCGAAAATGAACGATAGGGACGAAGAAGGAAGGCATGACGTTGGGAGTAATGCAATTTTGTTTCTTTATAAAGAACGATCTCACACTTCGCGGATCATCGTGTCGAGAAAACGAAAGTTCTGAAAGTGTAAATGAGAAAAAAGGCCCTTAGGTTTTATCGACTGTGAAAAATATTACCTGATCTACGTAGAAGAGTCGCATTCTATTGGCTGGTATCTTAACCATAGATTCCAATTTAGTTTTCAATTCGAAAACCGTTCTGTAAACATCCACCGAACGTACCTGAAATTTGAACATGTTACAATCCTCGTTTCTTGTCCCTTTAACTTGATCGAATTTTATTTCATCGACAATTTTCATTCTGTGGAAGTTAGGGGCATCAGTTTGAATTCTATAACGAGGCTATACAGGGTGAATTATATAAATTGTCACGGGGCTTTATTTTAAGATAGATGGGATCGTTACGAACAAAAGTTGCAAATATACATTGGGGATATTTTGAATAGTTTACGAGATATACGATTTTTAAAGTTTGTCCAATCAGAGTGCACCGAGAAGCGTTGGCACCGCCCACTTTCGCTCTAGCAGCCAATGCTCGAGAAATAAAAGTGACTGTGTAATAATATAATAAATAAAATTGACTGCTCTGAATTTTGCAACTCGAAAAATAACGTCCTACACTGTGCTGTGTCTACGACTAGGGCGAGAGTAGGCGGTTCCAACGCTTCTCGGCGCGCTCTGATTGGACCAACTTTAAACATTTATATCTCCCAAACTATTACAAATATCCCCAATGTATCTTTACAAATTTTGTTTGTAATGATCCCATCTACCTTAAAATAAAGTTTGAGACACCTTAAGAACTTCACCCTGTATATCCATAAATTTTCTTCTGCGGTCGAGAATCCTGCTCGATGGTAATTGGAAACTGAATAAAAAGGGACATTAGCATTGATCGATTATGCGAGGGAAAACTCACCTCGACTAGATCACCGTACGTAAACGTCACCTTGACTCTTTTCTCCGGTGTCAGGTCCACGTGGACGAGAGGATCTAATTTTCCATGAATACCCACAAGCTCGGAGTACCTGGTGGATGAAAATACGAATTGCATGGAATAATTTATCCTCGAATCGTTTAAATTTTCAAAAGAGCTTCTCATCGATCCTCTCTACATTTATTCTTAGACTCGACATCTTCAATTCTTCTCGACACAAAATTCTCAGAACATCGCCAATAAAAAGCTCCAATAAAAATTCATTCTTTTATTAAATCGAAAAAAATGAATAAAAACTGAGAAATATATTGCTTCGAGGAACGAACCTCTCGGGTCTATCAGCTTCTGGTTTGTCCATGTAATAACGAATAAAGGCTCGTTCGGCATCTTCACGTTCCTGGGAAGAGATGACTCCTCCACCATTCAGAGTTTCAACATTTGGCAGTCTCGCTATCAGCAATTGTCTTCTCTCGTGCTCTGTGTATTCTCTCGGACTCTGAAAAATATTTTACAAACATTTAGTATAAATAGAATATTTTTTAAAATATTAACAATAACAGGAATCATTGAACTGACAATCTGATTTAATTTTTACAACCAACAATTTCCAACCCAGTCACATTCAGCTGGTGAAAAGAAAATGAGCAATAGAACATTGTTAATGACAAAAACAAAACTAAACCTCGAATAGAGGACAGCCCTGCATCCTCAGTGACTTGAGTGCAGGAAATCTGGCGAGTCTCTCAACGTCGTCCCACGTGGAGAGAAGAGTCCCATTAACGTTCAAAAATCTGAGCATCCTGAAAGGATCGTGGGACGTGCCTCCTTTGTTCCCACTGCTCTCGCACTCGCTCTCAGTCCTGTTATAAATTTGCTCGTCCTCGAATATTCTCACAGTTTCAAGACCATTTTTCACGCTACTCCCCTCGCTCTTGTTACAACTCGTGGGTCTCTCGACATTCTCATTCTCGTCCTCGCTACAGATTTTCTCACTACCATTTGCAATGGTCGTCTGCTTCGTCTGAGATTTTCTCTGATCGTCATTGAGATTTTCCTCCAATGCCAATGACCTTATCGGGCATTCGGCCAACACGAGACTCTCCAGATTTGGAAAAACGTAGCCAAGTTTTGAGATTTCCGTCCAAGTCTCTATCGGATTTCCGGTAAAGTGTAATTTTCTCAATGACTCGTTACGATTCTCGGCCTTGGTGTAATCCAGCTCGACGTTTCTGTACTCGTTCAATGATAAATGTAGCTCCTCAAGATTTTCGAGAAATCTAGCGAGATCTTGTACCGTTGACCACGTTACTCTTGTTCCATTGAGTACCAAATTTCTCAAAGATTTGTAATTACCATCTTTGATCATCAACGACTCGGCGAGACTGTTGAAACTAAGATTGACGAATTTGATCTTGGGCATGTGTTGCAATATTCCAAAAACTTCGTCCCATTGTGACAATTTATTTTGGGCAAGATCGAGTTCCTCCACGTGACGACATTTGGTGCGTAGTTTCTCGTCGTCGTTACCGGCGCATTCGATATCGCAGTCTTGCAGTACCAGCAAGGCTGGCACAGTGTGTCGTGGTGATTTCTTCGGGATGAAGATACTGATCGAGAGGGCAGCCGATGATTTTGGTGATCCAGACTCTGTCTCTTCGTCGGTCAACGAACAGTCGGTCGTCGAGCTACCGTACTTCAGCTCAAGTGCTTCCAGCAACGACGGCATCTTTAGATCATTCTGCAAAGACAAAGGAATTCATAATTATTCACAGCTCTTTCTTTTAATTGCCATTTGTATTTAATTTTATAATCGACTGATAGTAACAATTCATAAAATGTGAATGCTATCATCGACAATTATCTAGATAATTTATCTAGATAACATTTACCTAGATAACGACGTACATAAATTATCTAGATAATTTTCAATTTCTTCAAAATAGATAACAGAAAATAAATCATTAAAATAAAGTCCTAGAATTAATATTACAAAAATTGAAATACGTTTATTGGAGTTAAAAGATGTTTTGTTTTTTAATTATAGTGAATTTAAGTAGAGTTAACATCTGTATCTCGAGAACGCGTGTCCTTCGTACCGATGTGGTTGAAACAATGAGAGAACACGTAGGGAATAGAGCAACATACGATAGCTTGTGAGAAATATAAGAGAGCGTTGAGGTAGAGCAAGGGAGAGAGAAAAGGCCACAAGCGCATGTAGCCAAGCATCGGCATTGCGGACTCTCCATCCTCGAGAGCAAAACCGGGATGTGCAGAATCTCGTCTGACCATATTTGTTATAAGGTCGTAGCATTGTCTCTTTTTTTCTGTTTTTTTTTTACATTTGTTTTCTGCGTTCTCCAGCCGACTCTCCTTAGAGACGTCGGTGCTGCCACCGTGGCTGAAAACCGGTACTAGTTTCCTTCTTTCAACGAATCGGTTCTGACTACCAGGGACCAGTGCGGAACGGACAGCCACGATTCTTGTCTAGCTTTGAGATTTGCAAAATTTGTTGGGATTGATTTTTTTCAAATTTTTTTTTTAGTGGTATTGAGTTACGACGTTGATGAAATTATTGTAGGAATAATATGGATCAGATTGTTCCCTATTAAATTTTATTTGATTACCGAAATTATCATTTTTTGGACAAAAATTAATAAAAATCTAGTTTTCGGCAATTTTTTGACGTTTTGTTTCAATGAATTGTTTCTGACTCCCAGAAACTATTGCGGGACGAATCTACGATAATTCTGATCTAACGTCGAATTTTACAAAATTTGTTAATATCGACTTTTTTCAAATGTTTTTTTAATGACATCGATGTACGTCGTTGATAAAATTATTGTAAGAATATTATGAATAAGATTATTCTCGATTAATTTATACTAATTTATCGAAATTCTCATATTTTGAACAAAATTGAATAAAAAATCAAATTTTGAACAAAATTTAATAAAAAATCATATTTTGAACAATTTTGTCAATTAAAAAAATTATTGGCCGTTTCCTTTTCTAGATAATGTAAAAATGCGTAGATAAAAAATAAAATTATCTAGATAATTTTCAATTTGTTAAAAAGATTGAATTTTCGATAAAATTTTGTAAGAAAATTCGAATTTGACAAAATTTGTTGGTATCAATTTTTTTCAAAATTTTTCTTTTTTAATGACACCGAGTTACGTCGTTGATAAAATTATTGTAAGAATAATATAAATAAGATTATTCTCGATTAAATTATACTAATTTATCAAAATTCTCATATTTTGATCAAAATTTAATAAAAAATTTAATTTATGAACAATTTTGTCAATTAAAAAAATTATTGGTTTTTTTCTTTTTCTAGATAATATAAAATTGCATAGATAAAAAAGTAAATTATCTAGATAATTTTCAGTTTATCAAAAAAATTGAAATTTCCATAAAATTTTGTAAGAAAAAATTATGAAAATGCATTTCTTGATTAAAAAGCGAATAAAATGATATAATAATAATTCGTTTGGGTTTAAATTTCGTTTTAATTGATGGAAATTAATTGATGAGAATTTTTATCAGACGTATGTCGTAATCCCGCGATCTCGTCGTTCCCTAAAAGGAATCGCGAATCAAGTGCGTCTCGTGCGTATAGAAAAATCATTAGTTACATGTTTGAGTCGGAGACGAGTCGGCGTATTAAAACAATGCGTCTCGAGCGTGCGAGGCTCGAAGACTCATTTTCCCTCGTCTCTTCCTCAAGGTTGTCGGAGATTTCACTCGATGCTAATTACCGAAACATAGACGAGACATTCTTACTGCAATATAATTCTCCGTTTCTTTTGCGGAAACTTTTAATTGGACAGATTTTATTTCGATGAAAATAAAAGTTTGCTGTAACATTTTTATTTCTTTTGGTTTTTTACAATATAAAAATAAAAGTTGCTATTTAAACAAAAGCGTAATTTAATTTGCTTTTTAATAAAAATTTAACAATTCTATTTATTTATTTGTTTATTTGTTTATTTGTTCATTTGTTTAATAGTTCAATTGTTAATTTGTTAATCTGTTAATTTTATAATTTGTTGATTAGCTAATTTGCTAATTAGCTAATTTATTTGTTTATTTGTTTATTTGTTTATTTACTTATCGGTTTATTTGTTTAATTGGTCATTTGTCAATTTGTTAATTTGTTAATCAATTTATTTATTTACTTATGTATTTTCTTATTTATTTAATTATTTACTTATTTATTTACTTGTTTATTTAGTTACTTATTTATTTATTTATTTATTTACTTATTATTCCTAAAATTTAATTAAAAATAGTTATTACCGTTAATTTCGATGAGTAACGGACATCAATTCGCATCGTGTACAATTAATTTTTATTGGACTCGAGAAAATAATGTCCAAGGGGGATGATCACCCTTGAGACACACTGTCATACGTTAGGGCAGCTGTGCACAAACTTCACACACGGTGTACTCGTCCCAGTGAAACTGGAGCGCACGTTATATATATATATATATATATTTCTCTCTATATTCGCATATATAGGTCGTTCCAAAATAAATCAGCGAGTCACGTGCCACCAAATTTGTTTATTCTTCAATAATTCTAATATTTTATTTTATCTCATAAAACTAGATAACTTCAAACCTAAAAGATAAAAAAAAAATTTTTTCAGCATTTTTAAAAAATTAATCGACATAAGGAAAATTTTCCAAAATTTCTAACTCAAAAATTAATCGTCCTAGCTATTTTAGCTATAGAACATTTTCGATCCAAATGTGACTCAAGATTATGAAAAAAAATATTACGGGTTAAAAAAAAGTGTATCGATAAAATGGCGGGTCGAGTATTGTCGGAACGCCCCATATATGTGTGTATAAGGTCGTATATAGACGCACAAAGCATATAAACGTGTCACTCGATCGTGTTGTTAGGAACCGCGCTAGATCGAGTATGTAACCACGTCTCGGTTTCTCGTGTGCGGGCAATCAAAGGGAATCAGCGAACGATGGAACTCTGGACAAACGAGAATATCGAGTGTTTCCGAGAATGAATTATTCGAATCTTGAATTTCTGACGTAACGAAAAACATTGTTCTCGTGAAATTTCAAACGCAACATTCAACCACAATTTTCAATTCCAATAATTAATAAAAAAAAAATTCTTATTTCTCTTTTAGAAAAAAAAAAATTGTAATCAAAAAGAAATTAAATTCTTATATATTAATGACAAATAATAATTACTTCTTGAAAGACAGGATTCTATTAAATGTTTAAAAATATAAAAAAAAATTATTTATTAAAAAAAAAGTTAATTAAATAAATAAATAAATTTTCTTTCCCCAAACTCTTAAGAAAATTCCACGAATAATTATTGTTTCGAAGCTAACGTACTCAACTTCATCCGAAGAATAATTGCAAAACTATTTTTGTAATTAAGATAAACGTCAGAAATATTTCTCGCACATACGTGCAATTTTTATTCAATCTTTACTTTTATTATTATTATTATTATTATTATTTTTTTTTTTTTTTTTTTTTTTTTTTTTTCAAATTAAATTATCCTTTTTACGAATGACTTGGGAATAACTTACTCGACCTGTGCAAAACGGACATGAATTAAGTAGCTGGACGTTATAACGTTTCGAATACGCTCTGTAGAGCGAAAGAGATCGAGTGAGAGAGAAACAAGTCGGTGTGTTAGTATGGCGGGTACGTAATAGCCACGAGCTAGCGATCGGTTCAACGGCCATGCGAAATTAACTTTCTCCAGGCCTCTTGCATACTAGCACGTACTTAGTATTAGTAATAGCACACATATATGTCTATATATATAGAGGGTGAATTTCATAAGGTGTCTGCAGAATTTATTTTACGGTAGATGGGATCATTAAAAATAAAAGTTGCAAATATACATTGGGCATATTTTTAATAGTTTGGGAGATATAAATGTTTAAAGTTGGTCCAATCAGAGCGCGCCGAGAAGCGTTGGGCCCGCCTACTCCCTCGCTAGCCATAGCGACAGCGCAGTGTAGGGTGTTAGATTTGAGGCTGCAAAATTCAAAGCAGTAATTTTTATTTGTTGTATTATTACGCAGTCATTTTTATTTCTCGAGAATTCGCTGCTAGAGCGAGAGTGGGCGGCGCCATGGCTCCTCGGTGCGCTCTGATTGGACCAACTTTTAAAGTTTATATCTCGTAAACTATTAAAAATATCCCTAATGTATATTTGCAATTTTTATTTGTAATGATCTCTACAGATAAAAAATAAAATAGTAAGTCGACTCGAACATACAGGGTGGATTCTATAAGATGTCCACAGACTTTATTCCGAGGTAGATGGGATCATTACAAACAAAAGTTGCAAATATACATTGGGGATATTTTTAATAGTTTGGGAGATATAAATGTTTAAAGTTGGTCCAATCAGAGCGCGCCGAGAAGCGTTGGGCCCGCCCACTCCCGCCCTAGCCGTAGAGACAGCGCAGTGTAGGGCGTTCCATTTGGGATTATAAAATTCAGAGTCGTCAATTTTATTAATATTATTGCGCAGTCATTTTTATTTCTCGGGCATTGGCTGCTAGGGCGGGGAGCGGGCGGATCCAACGCTTTTCGGCGCGATCTGATTGGACCGACTTAAAAAATTTATATCTCGTAAACTATTAAAAATAACCGGAATGTATATTTGCAAAATTCACCCTGTATATGTATATAGTCAAGGCAGCTGGCTGTTGTCTGCCATCGCGTTCGCCAAGCCGGAGTTGGGGGTAGTGGATTTAGTGCGCTTTGGCCGCGAGGAAGCCTACCAGAACTCCCGGTCGGTGCATTGCTCCGAGTTACGAGCGTATTAGAATCGTGACAGTGGCTCGTTCAGCGTAGGAACAAGAACGAGAGAGAGGGAGGGAGAGAGAGAAAGAGCGAGAGTTCAACCGGAGGCTCGTAGGGAGATTTTTGCATCGGCTGTCGCACGAAAGTGTCCATGCAAAGAACGAGAGAGAAGGAGAGAGAGAAAGAATCAGACCAAAACATTGGAGAAAAAAAACTTAAACTGTAAGGAAGAAGAAGAAGGCCAATCTCGCTCATTGTCAGACGACGTTCAGGGACGATAAAGTCGGAGGAATTTATATTTGTTTGCAAAACAAATTTTGTGTCTTTATGAGTAATAATTATAAAAAAAAAAAAAACATAGAGAGGTAGTAGCTATAGGGGTAGCGTTCGCGACTCATACGCAACAGGTCCCGGGTTCAAATCCCGCTCGCAATGAATTTTTTTTTTTCTATGTGCTTTTTTTGTGCTCTCGATGGTTCAAAAACCAACTAAGAAAACTGTACGTCCAGCTGGATGGTTGATGGTGGAATTGAGGCTGGAGATGTGTATGAAGAGAGGAAATGTAAAAAGCTGAAGTATATTGGAATCTGTGCGTACAATCACCCGATCCGTTATCTATATATATATATATATATATATAAATAATAATAATAATAACAAAAACAATAATAACAAAAAATAATAATAATAACAACAACAAAAATAATAACAAAAATAAACAATGAAAAACTAATAATGAAAAGCCACATAATTTTCAATAACGTGACAACAATAACGAAAAATAATCGTGAAAGTGTTAAAAACAAAACATAAATATAAAAAAAACAAATGGGACAGAGATAGAGGAAAAAATAAAGGAAGGACTCGAAAGATTGAAACAAAAAGGATTAAGAAGGGAGGAGGAGATGATAAATGGATCGTCTTACAATAGCAACTATAAGCATATTTGCAGGAATGGGGGGAGGCACCGTGGAGGTATTGGTCGGAGAAGGGGGTGAAAGGAAAGAATAAGGAGGTGTGGGCGAGAATGAGATGTGGAAATATCGGAAGAGCAGGAAAGAAAGGGGAAAAGGAGTGGATATGCAGAATATGTGGTGAGAAAAACGAAACGTTGAACCACCTAATAGCCTGCAGGAAAGGCTGGGAGAGGAAAGTCACCCTCGGTGAGGAAGGCCGCAGAGGGATGGTTGGAAGGAGTGGATAGCTTGGCGATAAGAGGGGAAATAATAAATATGTTAGGGGGAAGAATAAAAGAGGACCTACGTACATATTTTAAAGAAATAGAAGAAGAATGCGAGAAAAGTCAGAGAGAGAAGAGAGAATGCTATGGAAGGGACGGCTGGAGATAAGAAGGGTGACGTGTGTTTGTAAAAAACATATGTAAAAAGTTATGCAAATCAAACTGGCTTATATACAGGGTGGGCCACATAACTCTTAACAGCTGAATATTTCGGAAACTATTTGTCCAATCAAAAAGTTGTTCATGAGAAAGTTTTATGCTTTCGAGGG
>JAPYZT010004426.1:0-22113 GCA_030522965.1 Tryphoninae sp. A BG-2022a | reverse complement strand
GGTGGTAACTGAATCTGCAAAAATTTTTCCAAAATTTTGCAAAAATAAGACTGTCATGCACTTTGTGCCATAATTCTCTATGTACCCTCCAAATTTTAAGGCGATCGGTTGCTCAGTGCCGGACAATTTAAGTTTTCCGTTTTCGAAGTGCAAGTAGCTCATCGCCAGTTACACTGACTCTTAGTCGGTATAACAGCGGAGGATCGTTTTACTACGAGAGATTATTTTATACCACTTTCCCCTACGACCCGCTAGTTTTGGTTCCTTTTTTTCACTCCAAATTGATTAATGGATCGCTTGCAAAGTGATTCGATATTCCCGTAAAAAATATAACAAACGTGATATATAATACATCACGTCATATCCGACCGTCTGCAGCGCCAGCACCGGTGATAACAATAATGTAGAAGTTTGGAAAAGTTGTTCGTCGTTGGTATTGTATGTAGACGAGTATGTCCGTACATTAGGCATGTGCGAAAAATATACGCGCAGACATAATATCGTGTTATACGGATGGGTCGAGACCGACCTCGAGCCCATGCCCTAATGCCATTCCTCTCTCGCTTTATAAATATGAGAGATCGTTCCCTCGGGAAGACGGAGAGGGGTCTCTCGTTTTCCCGAAGTGACATTTCCACCGGCTCGTAGCCGTTAATAGCTGCACTGCTCTGTGATGCATATAGTCTTCGCATGCTGCTGTAGGGGAGAAACAAAGCATCATACATGTTGAAGCATAGATCGATATAGCTTATGCTTTCAGGATAAAAGGCGAAATTCCCAAATTCAGAACCATCACCCTTTGAAATAGCAACAAAAAGTTCTTCTAGAACAACATCTGGCTCCGTGAGTGCTCGCAAGAGGGTAGTTTAAAAATTAAAGCGTCGAGAAGCTTTTTCAGTTATGTTGTTTTGTTTATTTCCTTTTTCTCCTAGAATTGTTGAGGTATCGGGAAAAATAATGTAATATTCTTCATCAGTAAGATGAAAGAAAGAGCTCTAAAAAATTTGTTTGGGAAAAAAAGACAGAAATTTCTTTCACCGCGATTGGAGTGAAAGGATGTCGCGATTTTCAAACCTTCATCCTGGCTACGAAAATTCAGCTATCTGGATGACCTTGGATTAATTCTTCAGGTCTTGACGAGCATTTTAAAAAGTTACTTAATAAATTTACTGTCAGATGAACGAGTACGGAGATACAGTATCGTAAACAATCGATTTTTCAAGGTTTCGCTATTCCCTTGGAAGTTGGCAACATCGTACATTTCCGTGAATTTTAATTATAATTGCTTGCTAACATTTGATTCGCTGAATCCATTAAAAGGGACAAATAAAAATTATGTACGTAATAAAAATCGAAAAACACGGTGAATTTTAATTATAATTGCTTGCTAATATTTGATTCACTGAATTCATTAAAAGGGACAAATAAAAATTATGTGTGTAATAAAAAATCGAAAGACACGATAAACAGCCATCGATGAAAATAACGATATAAAAAATGGGCTTTTAAGAATGCGGAGGATCTGGTCCATTCTTATGTAAATACATAAGCTCTTTATTTTTGTTTATGTGGTCAAATGAGAAAGAAACAAAATATATGCATCCCCGAAAGGTGCGAGATGGAATCGAGTCTCTAATTACGCACTTACCTATATCGATTCAACGACAATGTTGACCATCGTAGGCTGGTGAACGTTGAAATACTCTTCGTGTTTTCGTTCGTCGATCTAAGTGATTGTCTTATTGTTAGTCGTGGTGCTTCGCACAGGTCGGAATAATTAATCGCGTTTATTCTTCGATGCTGGAGAGATATCATTGTTTTTACTGCTAATTTCTAAATGATGAAGTATTTTGTTATATCTCCAATGAAGAGCAAAGTCAAATTGTTGCTCTTACTAGAACGTTGAAAAACTTTTGAAAGCGCCCCCTAGGTACTTACGAAACACTGTCGGTATTTGATGACAATTAAACATAGAATTGGAATTCGTAAGATAACTTCGATTATATTTCATTGCTTTGATATCAATGTCGAACAGAGTTATCTGTGGCTGATTATCAGTTATATGAAATAAAAAATAAAAGATACAAAAGAAAAATATAATAGAAGTTCTTAACTTCAATAGTAAAGTATTTCGGGGCGAGGACCGCTTTATGTTCTTTTAGTTTATTCGTAGCTCGGAAATATAGCATAGTTAAAGATACGTGTAGATGAATAAAAAAGTGTGAGAAGCACATGGACACTTACCTGCCGAAGAAGATACCATCTGCGTACTTGGAAACTTCCTTTTTCTTTTGTCAAACTATTGTGCACAGGGGGATTGGCGTGAGAAGTATTGTTGCTCGATGCTACTTCAGCTTTATTGAAGGATGTTCAAGGTTGAAAGCAGGGTGGAGGAACGCGAAGGGATTTTCCACGATAGAAGCTCGGTAGTGCCCTCTTCATTGTATTTTTTATATATATATATATATATATATATATATATATATTATTCGGGTAGGAGCCGGGCGCACCTAGACAAAAGGGCGAAATAAGAAGGTAGGGTAGTAAAGATGGGGAGGGAGGATCGTTAAAATCTGACATAATAAGGAGGATAACTCGGCGGGAGAGTTGCGTCGAGGTTCGTGTGGATAAAGAGAATCGAGAGAAAGACGAATGAAACTTGGGGTGGTTTGAAACGAGCCGAGTTTCCTTCGTGTGCTGCTACATAACGGAACCGCGCGCAGCAGTACGCTTACATACCAGGATGTCCTAATGGCTTTTAATTAATTATTTCCCCGATCTCTTCGTCACACTTTGCAACGAATTTTACAACAGAAGTAGAACAAACGAAGGATGTGAACGATGAAGAAAGAGAGAGGGAGAGAGGGTTGTGATAAAAGGGCGAAGGATGGACGAGATGAAAAAATCTCCTGCGTTTTTAGGCGTGACAAAAATCTTTAAACGTCGCTTTTACGAAATGAAAAGCCGACGTTTCGTTAAAAAATTGTCACGTCGACGAATTTCGGTTGTAGAAAATAGAATAAAATAAAAGTTGGACAATATTTCGTTCGTTCGCGTGATCTCTTCGTTACACTTTGCAACGAGTTTTACAACACAAGTAGAACGAACGAAGGATGTGAATGATAAGTGTGTGTGTGAGAGAGAGAGAGAGAGAGAGAGAGAGAGAGAGAGAGAGAGACGCTCGTGATAAAATGGCGAAAGATGAACGAGACGAAAATATCTCCTGCGTTTTTAAGCATGACAAAAATCTTTAAAAATCGTTTTAACGAAATAAAAAGCCGATTTTTCGTTAAAAAATTGTCAGGACGATGTATTTCTGTTGTAGAAAATAGAATAAAATAAAAATTGGACAATATTTCGTTGATATATACGGGCGAGGAACGGACGAATGATGAATGGGGATGAAAAGAAGGGAAAAGAAAGATAGATATACACAGGGAAAAATGGCTGAGGTGGGTGTAGGATCAGTATCGAGAACAGGGGTAGGGAAGGCTCGAGGAATCGGAGGTAAAAGCAGGAGGAGCGGCGCGTGCCCCAGGGGGTCCCAATATCGATCCTCCACCCCCGCGTTATACTCACCCTCAGTATTCACGGGGATGTATCTCTATACCTGTCATGACCTCGTGAGTCGATGATGTCGCCTTTTCTTCTCCTCGGTGTTGGGCCTTCCGAATAATATTTTTTCTTCTTGCCCTTATTCGGTGATTGTACGAGCATGAACGTTTCTTATTTAGAAATAAATGTTTCTATTCGAATTCTCATCAATTAGTGAAATCGCTCTTACGATGATTTCGTATTTCTGCGAAGTATAGGAACCATCGGTTTATCGCGAGGTGGACGCAATATCCAATGCCAAATTTACTATGAAAATAATAATAATAATAATACTCATATTAATAATTATTATTATTCTGGAAAAATATGAATGTTCGTTATGAACGAATAATTTTTCCACATAATTCTTAAATATATTAATAACGCTGTAATCGTTTGCATTTCGCACTAATTATTCGTAATTGCTTCGACGCAAAATCATTTGAAATGGATTTAATCAATTCGTGCCGATGATTCGATGTTAATTATCGGGGCTGGGCATCGACAATTTTCTAAAGAAATTTTTTTCTCTTTCTTGCACCTGTAATAATTACGCGAATTTATGTAATTATTAAAAAAACATTTGGAAGGTGATTTTTAGGGTGTGTTCGGGAAAGGAAATTTGGAAGACCGATCGATTCGATTGTCATAAAATAATGCGAATTTAGACTCGTTCCTAGTGGGATGCTTTTCTCTATTTCACGAAGTAGTGAAAAATTTAATGTTTCCGTTGAAATTATCTGTATTTTCTAAACGGTTAGTTTCAACCCTCGAGGAACAGAATGGAACTGAGTTTTAAATCAGGTGGGATTATTGTCGAATAGTATTTTTTTTTTTTATAAATGGGGAATTCCAGAGGAGGAGTAATAGTCGCATGTGAAGCTTACACAGTGATCGTCCCTCGATTAAAATATATATGTATATAATAATAATAATAATAATAATAATCGATATTAATTATTCTTTCGATTTAATAAATAATATTACGTTTATCTCATATCATTATTTTTCCTCGTTTCTTTTTTTCACACGTATTTTTCTTTCAATTTTTTTATAGTCGTCACATTTTGTTTTTTTCGCTACGAGTATGCGTTGGCTGCCTTTGTCTCTCTCTCTCTCTCTCTCTCTCTCTCTCTCTCCCCCTCCCTCTCTCTCTCTCTCTCGTAATTAATTAGCTCGAGACTGATCATCTCCAGACGTTCTGGAAAAATAATTCTTGTCCGAGAATTCTGTGACAAGAATCGATATCGATCAATTATATGTATAATTCCTCGGGATCGATTGTATAGTCTGACTAGAAATGTTGTTGTATCTTTAAATTCTTAGGCCTGAGTCGCAAATACCACTTTGATAGAAGAAAAGTGTCGATCACAAAACCGGAACTATTGAATTCCGCGAGGAAGATTAGCGCGATTTCTCGCGACCGAACTCGCACGATCGTTACGTTACGTATTGTAATTATAAATTACGCGTACAATTAAAACGTATAATAAGTATAGCACTTACTGAACACTTTTCATACCTCATTTTCATGTTTTTGTTATTCTCTTCTTTTTTTTCATTTTTCATTTCTTTAATAATATCGTTATAATAATTAATTATTATGCATATGTACACTTTGTACTCGGGTAAACATATAAAAGCACTTATGTCGCTACATCTTTCTAACACTTATGATTATGAATAATTTATAGATTTTCATAATATACATGTATACTTAATATATTGTATTTTTAAAAATTACTATTAATTATATTTGATTATCGTTAGATTGATTTCATCGTCCCTTTATATCGATATTATAATTTCATATCTCATATTTTGATTCTTTTTGACTTGCTCGATTTTCTCTTTTTATTTTGACTCGACTATTTCTCTTCTTCTTTGGCGAGCCTTTCGTTTTCTATATTTGGTACCTTAGAGCGTTCGCTCTTAATAACTAAACACGTATTACTAAATATATTTCTCCCGATCGAAAAATCGAGGTTTCGCCTTTTACGTTCCGTCCGCGTGTGCTCGATTTACGCCGACTAATTTTATCGTAACAAAATAAGTCCTTATTTTATAATCTTGTTTATTATTTGGTCGAGACGCGCGTCAGAATCGATATGTCATCGCGTCGACTTGATATATGTACATATATCTCGGTGTCGCGCTAAATCTCACGCCTACGGTCGTATGAAACGCGTATAGACGACGAAACTAAATGTCTACTCTGTCAATTCACGATTAAATGATATTCTAATTACGTAATTAATATATAATATTATATATAATATTAATATGTATATAATTATATTATTACAATATTATTATAATTAATTATATAATTATACTATTATATAATAATATAATATATATATTTAATTATAATAATTAATACATTATTATATAATATATATATATATATATTATTTATAATTATTAATTATAATTGTAATTAATATATATATAGAACGTTCGACTCTTGGTCAATCCCTGATCGTTATCGTTATTATTGCCCAAAACGCGTATTAAACGCAACGTCATCGTGCTTCGCGTATTATTGTAGAGAATATGATTCAATTATTTTAACTCGATAAAATGTTATATTCTTTATATGAGATATATGTATATATACACCATTGATGACGTTAAATTATGTCCTCACATGACAGTCGTTGTAATTCGTTGCAATGCTGGAAAGGCTCGTCTATTCACGCGTTATCCACCGCAATAATCAAATATAGATCATTCTTATACGAAAATTAAACAAGTTACAGATTCAAAAATAATTCAGATTTAAATAAATGTCGTAACGAAGCATGGCTTATTTTATATATTTTCATTTTGTTTTTCACTTGGGACGAGAGAGAGAGAGAGGATTCTGCAAGAGGGGAGGAATGTACGACTAGTATTTGTTAGGATTTAATTCAAGTTATGCACTATGTAATCAACAAAGGATAAAATAAATGTCTATGCGTACATATACGTGTATATAAAATATATATATATATATATATATACACGACTATACGTGATTAATTACGTAAACACGATTAAACACAATCGCTACTGTACAGCAATAAAAATAATAATACACATACGCAACTAGCTGAGATCGTGTGTTATAGCTAATTACGCCGAAGTATTGATGTAAATTACGACTGTTGCTGTGGAACGATATGGTTATCAATAAACTTACATGATGACGACGAAATTGCATTACAATTGTTCCCCCGATCTCGAATGAAATTTAGCGGAAGGATATTTGTATGATTCGTCTATAAGATTTATGAGGACAAGAATTTATAATAATCGTAAGTCATTGATTTTTAACAAAATTGATATTGGTACGAGTTGAAATTTTGAGAAATTTAACAACGACGATAACAAATATCGATTTATTCAAATTTTGTTATCAAGTTGATTGTATAATCAAGTTCGATACTGTTTCAAGATGCCAGATATTAAATACTTACATGTTCAGAATTACGTATTAATTAATAATTGCCCAATTGTCTGTTTTTCTCGGACTTGAATTTTGACGACGGACGAATACGCGAACTAATGAAAAGGGAAGCTATTTTTCTATGGTGAAGCTAGTGAGAGAAGTAAGAAAGGGGAACATTTTTCTCGGAGGATTTTTTTTTTAAAGGTTGACTCTTGGAAACGAATATCCTTACCCACCCATCTATCCCATTACCGTTCTTCACGCGGTCCCATCCAACTTGGAAATCCCGATACTTAGCTACCTTCACATACGCTTCATCCGTCTGTACCTTATACATCCGCATCCCTTCCTGTTACATCGAGTTCTTTCTCTCCTCCAGTTTTCTCCTTCGTGCACCCTCCTTGTCAGAATCAGCTTCCTCGTACGATGAGATTCCTTCTTTTTCGTACACCGGTTCTTATCTTACCCCTGGATCGGTGTCGAATGATAATTCGGTGATAACGAAAAGAAATGTCGTAGACGAAGGCAGAGAAATATTTATATGAATAGGGGTAGGAGGGGGTATGTAACCCACTCTTGTGGCAAGATTTTTCTACGTCAAAATATATGTGTATATATATACGCATATATACATATATATAGATACTGTGTAGATCTACCACAAATTTAAAGCTTTGCTGTGATGAAACGAGGTGGTCAGTCTACAACCACGAACAACATTGCCTCGCCGATACTCCATTTTCAAACAAAGTTCTACTCGTTTATTCCCGGTGAATGATCATCGATGAAATAATTTCAATCGAGGTTGATTTTTAAAATTCTAACTTCTGAAGAAAAATACATTTTTTATAATAGTTACAAAAATTGCTTTTGTCTCTTTTTTTTATATGCTTGTTTTTTTTAACCACGTGACTTCCAGCTCGTTCCATGATAAAATGATAACAAAAAAAAAAGAATAAAAAATTGAATCGCTTACGGTCCCGTTCGAGGATCAGCCTTTGGTATTATTGTTATTATCGATGTGGATAATGATTGGTAGTGATGGTGGTAAAGGTGTAAGAACAGATATATTTATATATATATATATATATATATATATATATATATATATATATATATATCAAGCGATTAGCATGGAATAAGAGTATTTTTTTTAATATGTTCTCAACAACAACAGGTACAGTAAACCAGTTTACCTGCAGTAAATACGATGTGGTCGCAATCGGAATTATAATTCTTCCTTCTCTCAAATCACCCCTTTTTGTTTTTAAATGTCGAATCGTCAATCTTGTATCTGTGTGTTTTTCTTATCTTCAATTTCATTATTTGTCACACTTTCACTCCCCCTTCATCTTTCCTTTATCTTCTATATCTTTGTGTTTTTCTTTTTTTTGTTATTTTTCGATCTTTTCCTTTTTTTTTTTTTTTGGTTTTATTTAATTCAATGGTTTCTTTTATTTTTTAATCTTAATTTCTTTTTTTTGGTTGCCTTCAACTTGCACCGTGACTAATTCTTACGAAATATCTCGCCTCAACATGGATATTTATTAATAATTCCCTTATGACTGCGTGTGTTGTGTGTACACGTGTTGTTCTTTTCCTTCGTGTGATTATATCTCTGCCGTTTACGCATTAATAAAATTACGATAAATTACAAGCTATACACATATTTACTAGTCGGCTTCGCTAAATAGTTAGCTAGCTTCATTGCGGAAATATCGGGATTTTCCCGACGGCAACGATTCGGTTTATTATAATTAATTTTTCCTGTTTTTTGTTTTTTGCAAATTTTTATCTCCGAATTCGATTAAACGTGAAAAAATGATCGATCTCGTTGCCAACGGGGTAATGGTGATTTGCGGGGCCAAATTATCTCGTGACTACGTCGAAGCTTTTTCGGACAGTTGAACAAGAACTTAAAACGAATATTACGGTTTCAATCAATCTATTACGCAATTAGCACTAAAATAATTTAACTCTCATCGAGAAGAAAAAAAAAAGAATAAATAAATTAATTAATTAAATATAAATAAGTGACTACAATGCATAGATAAATATCAATATAAATATATAGATTCGTGTGTAATACATATATGTATATGTATATTATTTACGGGCCCGAGACTCTTTCTTATCGGAGAACGAAGATTCATCAAGTTTAATGATGAAAAACTGGAAACCGAAAAAAAGAATAACCTCGAGCGTCGTTCGAGCGATAAGACTTGGTTCGAGGGACTAGAAAAAAAACTGCCTTGCAGTAACTCGAACGACGGGTATCTTTTCTTTTTTCGTCGGTCTCGAAGTCGTCGTGACTGAAAGAGTCTCGTTAAAAAAAAATGGCACCTCTTACGAGAGAAACTAACGTGAATACTAACTAAAGGGAAATATGCGAGCATCTCTCTCTCTCTCTCTCTCTCTCTCTCTCTTTCTCTTCGTGTCTGTGTATATATGTATAATTGTTTTTTTTTGTGGTCTCGATATTGTACGTATACAAGCTAATGATATTAATAATTTTTTTTCCATAAATTACCTTTTTGTTTTAGCTTGTTTATCAGGTAATAAGATATATGACTACAAGTTGCTCGCTAGAGGAAGAGTATCGTGTCGCGAAAAAATGTCGATCTCCGTCAAGATACATCGAAAAAGAATTAAGCTCGAAATTTTGTTCACAGTCATGAATGAAAAATTCATCCGCACTTCTTTTCATCGAGGGACTTTTCACCGAGAACGAGAATTTTTTCGCGTTACGAACTCACGACTTTCTAATAGCTCGAACACTATAAAACCAACAGGTGTACTTCCAACGGCGTCTCGTCGTCGTATTATCACGAAAACGTGGCTTTTTTTAACTCTATTTTACCGTGTTATTCACTGATAATAATAATGATAATAATAATAATAATAATAATCATAATACGATATGCATACTAAGAGCTTCTTAAGCTTAATTACTTACGAAGACGAATTAAATACGATATTGCTATATATATTTACAGGAAAGAAACAAAAAAATCCATTTCTCACACGCTTCTAGGCACGCGAGGCCCTAGAGAGGAATGTTAAGAGGTTGCGGGGGTGTTCTTTTGGGGAGGGAGAGGAGAGTTGAGGATTCGTGAGTAGAGCAAAGGTCTATTAAGGGATGCGATACATACGGTATAACATACTTATCGGTATATGTACCTTGCTTATAGGTCGAGGGAACGAGGGCTGGCGGCGGTGGGGGGAGGGGGGACGGTGGAGGGATGAGGAAGAGAAAATAACCCACGAGGCAAGGAAGGGTGTCTCTTGCGACTCGTGATAAAATAAATAATTGGGTAGGCTTCGAGACGCCTCGGCGGGACATTGGGACGAGATTGAAAAAATATATATATATACTGTATCAATATATATATATAATAATAATAATAATAATAATAATGTAAGTGTATATAATATATGTATATACAAGTATGGATAAATAACGTAGACACTCGGATATGAGATTGTGGATCGAAAACCTCTCGTGTCGATGATGAACAACGAGTGGCTCGACCCACGCATGGAATGTCGCGAGATTTTTTGGTTTAATTGTCTTTGAAATTACTATGTGAATCTCGTTGATTAAGATGAGATTAATACGTGTAATATGGAGAGTATTCGAGAATACTGTTATAGTCATTGGTATTAAAATTATAGTTATGTCATAGCGCGGGATTCTTTCGTACGAATGGAATATCAAAAAAATCAAATATGTAATTAAAAAAATGAAAAACGGAAGGTAACGGAATTTTCTTGCGATTTTTTCTTTTCGTGAAAGGAGAATTGGAATGAAAAGAATCGCGATTTTGTATAAGATGGTCGAGGGTAAGGGAGGGAGGGAAATTAAATTGTTGTGAGAATTAAATAAATTGGCACGTGGAATGAGATTGAGACGTTGTTTTTGTTTTGTTCTTTTCCTCGGTTAATATCAAGGCGAGGATATTCTGAATTCGATGCCAACGAGGAAAGGACATATTTACAGGTTTTTGCAGGGGAGTTTTTCATTGGACTACTTTTGTTTTTTTTTTGCATATGGTGTTTCGCCGATACATCGTCACGTGTATTCTTGTTGTCTTCGAAAATGCTTTACGTCGAGAGATCAGGCAAATCCAATTTTCCGATTCAATGTAAAAATTGTGTGCTACTTTTTGACCAATCGATTCATATTCAATGTTTTTATCGATAGAGTTTTAGGCAGTATTTGAGATTATGTCCGTATGTCGAGGGAAATTGCGATTAAATAATGCAATTAAATGATAAAAATCATGATTTCGTTCAATCAAATAAGTTTTTAGATCGAATAACGGAGAGTTGAATAAATATTGTTCAATTGAATATTCGACAGAAAGATTAATTATTTAGTGACAAATGCGTTTGATCAAACGTAAAAATTCGATTTTGCCCATTTTTGATGGCTATATGTTTATTTATTTATTTTTATCAAATGTGTCACCCGTAATTATCATTGCAACAATGAAATACTCCATTTGCGCCCATATAACTCGTATTGAAACTCTAAATTCATTTTGAAATATTTTATAATGACCATCGAAATAGAAATATTTCTCACAAATTGTTATTTCTTGTTCTACAATAATTACCGATAATGAAAGTGATAACGAATGATTTGTACACATTCAATCGATATATTACACGTACTAATATAAAAAAAATCACTAGTGGTGTTATCAATTTTATACTTCACTACGAAAATTAATATTTTGTTATTTTTTTTCATGAATTGCTTGTTCGTTTCCAATGTTGATTGTAATGCTTATCAATCTCAATGATAAATATTACAATAAGAACAATGATTTCAATTAAATTTGAAGATGATATTTTGGGCACAAATGGATTAAATCTTCCATACAATTCTCAATGGCTTTACTCCACTTTTTCCTATCTTGTTTTTTGTTTGTTTTTATCATTTTATGTTGCGTTGGATAATTGACTCCTTATAATCATCCAAACGGGTAATGTAGGCGAAGATTATCGATGGGAAGGAAGGGGGAGTGGAAGTTTCCAATCGATCAACCCTGTAATAATGTGTACACCGATAATTGAACGCGTACGCGGATTAATCTTGAAAAAATGAGTGATTAGCACCGCGAACGCGATACAATCGATACATAACATGACTCCCTCTTAAAGTCTACAAAAAATGTCTTCGAGAGCGTTATTTTGTCACTTAAAAACCTCACGACTCTCGCACTATTTTTGTTTTCTTTTATCATTACAAACTCGTACACCCGTTATTGATAATCGTTACTGGAAGAACAAGATGCCGGCTGTCGACATAATCGGCACCGGTGCATACGTCAATTATTTATTTATCATTATTATTATTATTATTAATTTTACTTTTCTCATATTCCTAATCGCCTCGTGTTTTCTCACATTTTCACACGTCTTTCATTTTTCTTAATTTTCGTTTGTCTTTTTTTGTTCCTTGTTATCTTTTTTTAAATCACTCTACAATACGCGTGGGTCCCATGTCCAAAGTGCTTCGAAAATTGTCTACAATCGTTTTTTTTTTACGTCGTTCTATGTCATTTTCTCACTTTCTTTAAGCTTCTTTTTTTATTCTCATCTCACACGCCCACGCTTACTTTTATCTCTCTCTCTCTCTCTCTCTCTCTCTCTTTGTCTTTCTTTCTCTCTCTTCTTCTGTCTCTCGCTCTGTCTCCCTCTCTCTCTTGCTCGCACACGTTCGATTGCGCACATTTACCACGCGTTTCTCCACAAAATCTCGCGCTACATTCCCTTTTCCAATATTCAATATTCAACGAAAATAAAAAATAAGTATCATACGTCGATTCGGAAAAACCCGTAATGCACCGATAATTAACAATTTGCATTTCCATGATCGGTTATTGATTTTATTTTTGTTCTTGTTGATTTTTAATTTTGGATCAATTTTTGTCTATTGTTATCGCGACGAGATAAACAAAATTCTCTCTTTCTGCCTACAAGCGTGTGCAAGATAGCTTGCTTAGATAAACACGTCGATAAATAATATATTTTTCATTGTTACATACGTTATGAGTTGGGATTTGCGAGTAAATGTTTATGGATATGATACTACGAGATAATGAAAATACAGCATGATCGTGATTGATAAATCGATACATCGAACTAAACTCCAACGATTCAGATACACTATTTTTTTAATCGATCTCACATGCTGATAAAAACAACCTAGGCAGCAACCACATACTGCTTCAATTTATTTATAGTCATCCGTCGACCAATTGTCCCGTATATTTTACGTTGGTACAATGTACGCAACATTTTCATTTTCTAAATTCAATTATAAAAAGTAATTTAAAGATTTATTAAAAAAAAAAAAAAAAAAACAAAAGGAAAGAACTGAGCACGATACGAGACAAGATCGAAGGAAAAGGTCGGTGCTGCGGGTTAATTCATATACGAATAATTAATTACTCATGCAATTACGGGTGCACCTTCGGGCGTGTGACAGAAAATTGTTTAACAGCGTTTAACGATCGATTTTCGAAATTTTCGCAAGATGAAGGCACGAAAGTTGCGTTTGTTCGCCCGAGGTTCGGTTTCATCAAAAGAGAATCTTGATTTTCATTAAAACGAGAAGTAAAAAATAACGTCTCTTACACGGGAATTAAAAAAAATGCTCGATACTTTGTCATTTGGTGCCTTCATCGTAAATTGTCTTGCGTGACGAGAGAACGATATGAGAAAGGATTTTAAATGAAGGAAGGCACAAAAGGTTTAGACGACGAGGAAGAAATTGTTCCATTTGAATAGTTATATGGGCCAGCGGTTAGTCTTGTGAAAATTCATCATTTCTCTTACGTCGTTATCCTTCTTGTACGTTTTTTTATGTTCTTTCTCTCTCTCTCTTTTCATCTCGGTCTTCCAGCTTCCGTTCTTCGTCTCTCGTCGTTTCCGTCTCAGGTCCCAGTAGGTCATGACAGTAGAGATACTACTATAGACAATATGCATATACGTATAAATAATCGCTATATTTTCTACGCAATTAACATCTACGCCTACACCTACGATCGATCTTTACTCGAGGGATGGAAGGTGGAGCAGAGTGGAAGCCAGGTCAGAATTTTTATTCGGGAGTTGGGTCAAAAATATACGAAGACTACGTGATTAATAATACGAATACAGAAGATGTATTTTGTTTGTTTCACTTTTCGAATACCAAAATACAAACGTAAAGTACACACGCACACACACGGTCTCTCTCGCTCTCTCTTGAAACTACATCTAGCGACGAGAGAGCCATTGTTGTTGTTGTTGTTGTTGTTGTTGTTGTTGTTGTTTTCTCTCGAATGCTCCAGCTCCGATAAAAACAGACTAAGTAAATTCTGCCTTTGTTGTCATTTACAAAATACAACGAAACACATTTTCCAGGGATTAGCCAAGAGTTTCTAAATACCACAAACTCTAAGTAACTATTGCGCATTATTCGAGTCACTAACTGTTTTGTTTTTTCTAAATTAGAAAATCACTATCGAAGATCAGAATGATAGAAGAATCTTCGTGTTTTGTTTCATTAGCTACGAAAAAAAAGAGATCATCTTACCTGATTTTTGTTTCGTTATATCACGATGTTGGTCATCTTGGTCATCATCCTTGAGGCACGGGGATGGCCACCCGGTCCGTTGGAATTTTATCTTACGTCTTTTGTTTTTTGCTTTCAAATGTCGTTCACCACTCATGAAGAAATTCACCTCTACCAATATGTACTCTACGTTGTTATTATCATTATTTTACATTACTGGGATGCTTCTATAGATCGTTGGTTCGAGGATCGAAAGAGTTGAAAGGGGAGAAGAAATGGGGAGGATTTGTATTTTAATATGAAAAAACATCTGTTTTCGTTTTTTCGAATTTTTTTTGGATTGGAAAAAGAGCTTTGGAGATATTATTTTTAAGGCACTCGGGTTAGTGTCTCGAAACGATCACGCGAAACATTTTTAAGGGGATGATGGTTGTTTCGTTTTTCTTTCGAAGCATGCAAAGGACACACTCGAAATGTGCACACAGGGGTTGGAGGATGAACATTGAGTGGTAACAAAAGCTCGTGGAAGACGATGCTGTGTCATTGACGCACCTCGAAACCTGCCAGGAATTTCTTTACGTATCCACGCCTATTTGCTTTATCAATTTTCAAACAGCCCTCGGTGACGTCGAACCACGGTGAAACATAAATTCAAATGAAAGCTCCCCTACCCATTGCTTTTTTTTAAATTGCCAAAAAACTCAATTAAATTGATTAATCGCGTTGATTAAATTACAGTGATATTCAATTTATTGTTTGGGCAAGTTTCAAGTTGGACAATTGACGTACTGGAGACATTTATCAAAGGCAAATTAATGTTGTTGAATCGAAATTACGCTTCTTCCATTAAATTTTTCAATCGATTTTTCTCGGTTTGATGAATAATCGCGAGATAAAAAAGTACAATTTTTAAGGATGTAACGAGGAAAGGATGTATTTTGTTCTTGTTCGATCGTTTCGAGGGTTTCAAACTAGTGCGTGTGTAAGCCAACATACTTACAAGCTTGTATACTAGAGCAATATACGAGCCTTATCAAAACGTTCCGGATCAATCCAACAATTACTTTACACACAAAACAACACTATTCAAGGTATCAAAAGTGATATTCGATGATTTCTACACATTGATTGTATTTTTTTTTTTTTTTTTTTTTTTTTTTTATAATTTTCCCCAAGTGGATAATGCGTGCTATATTTATACAGGAAATCGTGAAGATGACTGTAGAATCGTATACGATGGTCTTACAATAGGAAGATGAAAAGAAAACTTGGAAAACGAGAAATTGGAAGAAAATTGGATTACTTTCGTCGGATCAAATCAATCGATGTTCAAATTATCGATTTGTGTCGATCTTTGCGTATCTCGAGTGCAACATTTGATTTTCTTTTTTACTACTCGTACGATCTCGAAGAGGAATAATTTGAGTGGAAGATCACGACTATGAGTTCTCGAGAGACAGAATGGATCTAGCTAATGCATGCTCTGCATAAACGAGCTTCATTTTTACGGAAGCCATTGGGAATATTTGAAAAATGGAAATATCCAACTTTTTAATTTTCTCTTATACGAATATTTCGAAAGGAAAAATACAGAAAAATCGTTTTTAAGAGTATCGAGCTCTGCGATGTAATTATAAAATGGTAGCGAATTAAATCGTTCTAATATAAACGTATTTTCGACTTTTATCTTTCATCATTTTTATACTTTTTCCTTTATAATTTGCACTTGCAATTTGCATAATACTCTTTGAAATTATTAAACAATAATTTTTTTTCTTGTGGATTGTTCTCCCTCGCGGTGTATTGGTGAGATGACACAGCCGTTAAACCAGATCATTTATTCCACGATGATTCGACGCGCGTGCTTTTTATGTTTTTCCTTCGTTTGCCGTTGAACGTGACCGGCCTGAAATTTCCGTGTTTTCTACGCTCGCTCGTGAACACTCAATAATCCAAGTATACTGTATATAGAATTGGTGCAAACTTTGGCAACGTTTTCTTTTCGTTTCGAAATGATCTTGTTAAAAAAAAAAAGACAAAAAATTACACGGCTCGTCATTACGATTAAGCGATTTGATAATAATCCAATAATTCGGAGCATTATAAAATGTCAATGAGGGATTCCATATAATTGGAGAAAGTATGATAAACTATTATTGTCCTCGTTATTTAATCCTACACGTATGAAAAAAGAATGATTCTAGGTGCACAATTTCAAATCCGTCATTTTTTCTATGAAACAAGAAAGCACACCAAGTGCAAATTGGCTAAGTAGGTTCTCTTCTTTCAAATTCGCACCAAATCATCTACAGTACTCAAACCCGTAAGTTGAACGTCACAGGTGCGCTAGGAAATCCGGAACTATAATATCAAAGCTAAAGCACGAATGGGAGAATCTTGGAATTGATGGGAAAAACACGGCGAATTGCTGCCGTAAGTCAGAGAGACCAAGAGACGAGAGAATAAGGAAGTTTACAGAGGAAACGAACGAAAGAAAGTAGAAGGGGGATTAATGACTGGGGCAAAGTCGAAGGAGCTGAACCAATAAGAACACAGGGTGAAACGGGGTTCGCCGAACGGCCGCTAACCGGACTAATTATGAGCTTAATATTAATTAGCCAATTAGCCAGCATGACCAGAGTCGAGCTACTCCTAGATTTTCGTGAAATTGTCTCGCTCTCATTCTCCCTCAGCGCCCAAGGCACAACAAAAAAACAAAAAAAAAAAAAAAATAAAAAAAAAAAAAAAAAAAAAAAAAAAAAAAAAAAAAAAAAAAAAAAAAAAAAAAAAAAAAAAAAAAACACAGAAAATAAAAGTAGAAAATCAGAAAAAACAAAGAAAATAAGTGAGGCTGTGATGACACAAACGCAGTACCAATAAAAAACTAAAACACAACAAAAAAAACAATATTACTCGCGGCTAAATAAGAGAACGTTGTTAAAAAAATTAAAAATAAAACATAATGAAGAGTTACAGTAATTATCACAATACCGAATGGGAACGTAAGAGGTTGGACGAGAAAGTGTCTATAGAAAAATACCTACAGGTGGGCGAAGGATTAATCAATAATTACGTGGACACGAAGTTGGGATCGAAATATCGAGGGTTTGGGTGGAAGAGATATATGTATATATATATATATATATAAATACAAGGGTGATACACAAAGATGTTAGCTACCAATTTTAAACGACTACTTTATTGGCAATTTTGTTCTAGGCATCGACCTAAACTATTTACGTTGCTGTTATCATATCGGTGTAGTGATAAGTGTTTGTGTATATGTTATTTTGTATATATTTCTTTTTTTTCAGTGTCACGTGTGGCTCAGTATCCATACGTAAGTCTTTTATTTTCGCATTTCCGAGACTCTTTTCACGAGTCCAAATCAGTCCATATATTTAAGTATCCGTTGTCGTCCGACAAAAAATACAGATCATCGAGTTTTCATACAGTGTCCGTCAAGGTTTTAGTAAAGTAGCGAACCCGAGGAGAAGATTCCTCGATAGGATGCATTTGGATCGCGAGAGTGGCGGCGCTGTTGTAGCCCGAGGAATGGAAGGCTTAGAGAAGGCACGATGACGAAAATAATAATGAAAAATAAACGGAAAGAGAAAAGGTAAAGGGGTAATCGTAGGAGAATCTCGGAAGTACGGGATGACGACCACTCGAAACCAACCAACGTGGCTTTTGGATTCGTTTCGAATCTATGAAAGATGTGGGAATGAATGGAAGCACGAATTGTGAAATACTAGAAGAGCACGAATATGGGAACAACGGGAGATACTTTCGTGGAAACGGTTGCGACTGTCTCCTCGAACTATAAACCGTTTCAATTGCGGTCGTCAAATCGTTTTATAACTCTCGTCGAAGAACGGCGACGGTGTGTGTGTGTGTCGATATGATTTTCACGCGGACGAGCTCGTCTACGTCTTCGGATCTAGATTTCGTCATTGGAAAATTTATGAAAATAACGAGAGGCTCTCTTGGTAATAATAGCCGCGAGTGTTCGAAACACAAAATGGTCGATCGATCCAGTTGTATCTAAGGGTTGAAAGTATCGATTACAACCCTACCCTTTTGTTACATCGTTACAAACTCACCTGACACGTCTCACATTTTTTTTTTTTAGTAAATCCTCATAATTACTGCAAATTACAAGCCGATTGAATTTATTGCTATTCGACAAACAAATTATAGGAAACTTCCATAAAAAGTTTTTTTATACAATTTAAAAAACACTGAAATGGAAAGAGTATTTTTTTCCAAAGATTGCGAGTATCGTTTTTTGTATTTAGTAAAAAAAAAATCAATTTTCTCGAAGAAAACTCGATATCTTTGGGAAAACTTGGGACAAAGTTTTTCGAACACTCCACGATTTTTAATTTCTTATTGCGTCTTCTCGTTCTCAAAATTTATCACTTTGTCCGTTTGCGTATTTTCAATGTGGAGTCTGTTTCAGTTAATTGTCGTATATGTGTATTTCTCGTGTGTTTTTTACGTGTGCCCTCAACCCCCCTATATAAATTTCATGCTCGAATGTTAGTTTCAAATGCGTCGTACAAAGTTTCTCATCGTATTCTGTTTGCATTGTGTGTGTGTGTGTGTGTGTGTGTGTGTGTGTGTGTGTGTATGTGCGTGTGGGTGTGTTGTGTGTATAGGTGAGCGAGTTTTGGTGTAATATTATTCATGTCGCACTAATAATAATAATGATGACAGTTATGACAATAATAATAATAACGATGCTTGATGCACAATCATAATGATAATAATAATAATAATATATGTAATAATAATACGTCCCGAGTATCGGTTATACGCTAGAAGTATACGATAACGATAACGATGAACGCTGCTCCTCTTTCCTTTACCCCTTCGTTTTCATTTCTTTTTTTGTTTTTCTTACTTTTTCGCAAGTACTCGTCTACTGGATATTGTGAAGTTAGATTACAAATAAACGAATGAAGAAAAAAGAGATAATGGGTTTGGGGTTGGAAACTCTCGAAACATTTGATCACGTGTTTCGTGTTTTTTAATTCATCGAAGCTCTTTAAATTCTTCGCTCTTTCTCTCTTTCTCGAAACTCGCCCATCACCCATCACAGTCTGGTTCGTCGTTAATTTATTTCCGGTAAAGTACTTTGTATTTCTCTTTGATTTTGATCTTTTTGTTTTATTTTTTATCGCGTGATATGTTTTTCTCGAAGAAACGAACGGATTGTGTCGAGTGGGAAAGAAATCGAGGTGGCCATGTTTACTATAAATATTAACGGGATATGGATACATATATGTTAATATTTAGTTTCAACTACACCTGCGATAAACAAGCGGTTTCACGCCCACCTCACTTTCACCTTCGTCGTTGATCCGGCCGAGTGTTCTTTAATTATGTGAAATAAAGATCACGACGGTGACCAGCGATGAATTAACGAGGAACTCGTGAAACGGTTTGGAAAGCGCGATGAAATCATCGCCACCGATTCATAATAAATATAAAGTTAACAAGGTCGCAGACGAGGTGGGCCAAGTGGCAAAAGAGAGAGAGAGAGAGAGAGAAATGGAGAAAAGAAAAAAAGAAAAGAGGCAGAGATATCGATCCTACGATACCACCGTCTCTTTTTTTTGTCCCAAGAACGTTGATATATTGATTACAGCAAAATGGTTCGAGAGATCCAATAGGAGGAAATAAAATAAAGGATAGAGAATAATTGAAAGGCCGATGTGCCCAATACAGAGGCCAAGATACGTCGAAGGGGAAAATTGAAATATCGAAAGGTAAACCAAATTTGGATAGAGAATAATATCAACCAGCATGCTTCACCTAATTTATAAATATCAATATAGATACATATATATATATATACGTATAAATTTTCAATGTATATATATATATATATGTATTTATACTATGTATATATTAATACTATATACAATAATAATCATACTCAGCTAGTGGTTTTAATCAGCGTTCAACTAAGCTATGCATTACCGTTGACGATTGTGATTTCGGTGTAAAGATAGAGAGAGAGAATAATAATTTATAATAATAATAATAATAATAATAATAATAATATAAATTATTTATAGCGGGATGATGTGATGTCGTGAGTTTTGGGGGCTGAGATCTGGCGATTTCTCTCGCAGGAGAAAAGAAATAATAAACAAACTTTAGTTTCAGCGATCGTCGAATCGTTGGAGAACGAAATTGAGTTTGTTTCTTTTTTTTCTTCTAACTAATATTCAAAATAATGCGTCACGTATTTCGTGAAAATTGTCCTCGGATCCGCTGTTTCGTCGTTCGTAATTTAATTTGGAGGAAAACAAAAAATTTTCCACCGTCGATTTTTATCGAATACATTCGAGCTCGAAGGATAATTCGTCGATCCAAACGGCACGATGATATCGTGTGTGTGTGTATTTCTTTTTTTTTTTGTAGAACCGATTTTTTTTTCTCGTTTTTTCGGTGAATTTTGACCGTAGAATGAAAACGAAATTCGTTAATTGGTTACAAATGTAATTGTCATGTATATGGCGTTGGAGACGATTTTCTAATGAAGCAACATACGCACATGCACGCACGCACACACACACGCTCGTTTTGTCTCTGGCCATTCAGACACTCCCGTATACGTTTTTCTTTTTTTTTCGTTTTTATCATTTTCGATCTGAAACGCGTCGCCTAATTTTTTGTCTTCTCTCCCCGATCCTGTTTTCCTGAATATGGCGAAAGAATTTCGCGCAGCTCCAATTTACAAGGAGCATGCTGCACTATGCAAGAAATAAAAAAAAAAGTAATCTATGACAAGAAAGAAACGCGACATAGCTGTATTTTTGTCTCTGAATTTTGACGGATCGGCGATTATTATTATTATTGTATTATTGTTGTCGTTTATTTATCTTTCGTTTCGTTCATCGTATCACGGAGCTTGAGTCTCCCGCAGCACGCGGTCTGATAATTCATGCATCGTCACACTCACATCCGGTCTCAATCATTTTTCTCGTCGTTACCCTTAAATTTCCCTCTCGCTCGCACCTGATCGTTCCCATTGGATTTCCCACGTCCCGTAAAGTTTCATAAATATCATACGGATGTTCGTTTGTTTTTTTTTTTCGTTTGATCTAATTTTAATCGATTAATTAATAAATTAATATTCAGGCTCTCGATGAGATTCGCGCGAGCGAGAGAAAAATAATCGGAAGAATCAACGAGATTTATCTCGTTCTTAAATCGTGATGTCACGTTATTATTTTTGCTTTTTTTTTTTTCTCGTTTTCATTTTTCTCGCTCTTCTCATCATTTTCTCAATATTTGTTTGATCTCGCAATAGCGCGAGATCAATAAGTACGTATCGTGTATGACAATGATAAGTAATTATGTTTTTATTATAAATTAATAATACTCGAGGCTTCGTCGTTATGTTCACGCGTTTGGTAAAAGTCACGACGCGAGCCAGAGAGAGAGAGAGAGAGAGAAAGAGAGACAGAGGGAGAGAGAGAGAGAGAGAGAGAGAGAGAGA
>JAPYZT010004425.1:0-17396 GCA_030522965.1 Tryphoninae sp. A BG-2022a | reverse complement strand
AATTTTGACTGTAAACATTGTACCGTTTGACTCCGTCGTCTCAATACGCACGCGAATTTACGACTCGCGTGGATTAAAACGAATAATCGCGAAGTTCTATAGTACAATATCCTAGACGATGTACGTGACTTCTTCGAGAGTGTCGACAAATTTACGACTCTTTCTGTAAAGTCAGCTCCGCCCAGCAATTATTAGAATGATCTCAGGACGTTTGTAAGGGGGTGCACACCCCTCACGGCTCGTTGACTTTCGACGGTGCATGCGCACTAAACACTCCGCGTCCGTTTCTCATTTCCATTCTTACAGAGGGAAAAACTCGGAATTTAACGAAGGCTGTGGACAACGCCCCTTTCGAAGTAGAAATTAGCGACGTTATTCAAACGTTCTCCTCCAAGTCGACGCCCATAATCGTCGTCATCATCATCATCATCATCATTGCTGTTGTCGTCCTAGTCCTGACGCGAGGGTCCCTTTAAAAGCCGGTGTCGCTGTAAATCTCATTGTACATACTACAACGGTCGTCATTAGTCATAACCTTTTTCCCGAACGAAAATGCTCACGGAGACTTTCTGCAAAAGACTGACGCTCTTTGTTGTTGCGGTAGGCACTTTATAGACTTTATAAGCGTGGGCGGCCGACGAGAAATTCTACCGTTGCTGTGCTGTCCTGTGTGGACGTCTATGTGCTCTCTGATGTCCGACTCGAGCACCTGGAGGACATTACGTAGAATGGGCTGACAGAGAAATAGGAAAGAGAGAAAGAGCGCGAGCCGGGCGGAGAGGAAGGAAAGCGAACTGTGAGAAGTTCCAGGACGCCCTGGTGCGGCCTGCTAATGAGAACCACCGCGGGACATTCGTCTTTGGAGACTCTGGGAGAAGAGAAGAACGTTGACACGTTTGTATCTTCTTTGCCCGAGAGGGCTGGAAGACGATGCACGACCGTTCAACCGTATACAGAGACAGCATGGAAGCGGCCCGCATCCGCTGCTGCTGCTTGCTTGATGTTTACCGAAGCAGCAGTTCCAGTCTCATATGCAATTTTTTTTATCCTCTTATGCCCGATGCTTGGTCTTTTGTGACTGCGAAATGGTCAGACTGCAACGGCGTCTCAATCAGTGAAACCATCGTGTTCTTTGGACTTCCAATGCCACGCATTGTAGCACGGTAAGAATCATCCCAAGTGGCTTGTTTGAAGATTCTAATAGGGCAATGCCATGATTAATTAATCTTGTCGATGGACGTCGTGCGAATCGGCTATGTAATTTAAGCACTCGCGTATCCCTGAAATCTTCAAAATAGCGATTTATTTTTTCTTTCAATTTTTTGTTCTTCTAAGAATAGAAAACATGTTAATAAAATTCCACTCCGTTCAAAAGTTATAACAGTAAATGTGACTGGACATCGGGTTGGGACGACTATTTCGCTAACTGCCGCGCTCCTTTTGACAGCTGCGTTTCGAATTTCTTTTCAGGGAGACTAGAGAAAGGCGTGTCAACTCTGATGTAACAAGCGTATTATTAAAGATTAAAGATAAATTGGCAGATGAAAAACCACCGAAGTAACAACCCAAATTCTGTGCACAATCTGTGAACACTTGTCAAAAGATTTATTATTATCAATGCGCGATACTTGCAATTCGACGATTCTCTTTCCGTGTAAATAAAAATATATAAAGTTCTCAATTGACCTCGATCCAGTGTATAAATGGATAAATTACGAATTGAAAAGAAGAAAAAATGATTATACCAAAACGATAACAAAAGTTCCAATATCTCTATTAAGTAGTAAAAATAATAATAAATTTTTGTCGACCTCTTCACACCGAAAGAAATTAAACTAATTCAAAGAATCCAATTTATATTTGAATGACTAAGAATATCCAAAGACACTTGCCCTTTACAACACAACCCTGAAAGAACTTCGTATTTTTTTAACTCAGCTTACGCGTTTATAATGCCAGCGGATACATGGTTCGCTTGCGTGAAACGGGACGGACATGCGCCATCCCTTGGCGGCGGGCGGTACTACTACTACTACTACATATCTATATATGAGACATTTCGCATGAAGTCAACCATCCTGAAAAGTGAAAGTTTTTCAATTGTCTTGACATTTTCACGATCGACAGCCCTACTGATAGTACAGTCTCAGTAAAAACTTGAAGACTCCAGTTTAAGTGATTGCCAAAAAATAGGGGTTCAAATTTCTACCGTGTTAGAGGTCGGGACTACATTCCCAGGTCTTTATCTTCCTGAGAAATACACCAATTTTAAAAAGTCAGGGGTGGTTTTGAAAGCATTTTCTGCGTACTTTAAGAATAGGCTATTTATTTTTAACAAAATTAATAAGATCATATACATTTTTAAAGATTAATGTTAAATCGACGATTTTATCAAAGATTAACATAGATTTTTATAAAAAAAAATTATAAAATAGTACAATTCTTTCTGAACAAAAAAGTAGAGGATGACCAAGATGGGTCGGGTCATAGTTTTCAAGATGCAACACGAATTATCAGCCGCTCCGCGGTGAACCGCGGTGACCATTTTTTATTTTGCTGACAATTTGATATGTTATACTACTGCGTTAACAACATTTTTGTAAATTTTTCTCAGATTTTTTTACCCAGCCGAAAGAAAAGTTATGAATTTTGAAGAAAAACCTTTTTTTTCAACTATTATCAAACGCTCATAACTTTCTCAAAAATTTGTTAATCGCAACGTTACTTTTAAACTTTTCGTTTCTAAACGTACTTTACAGAAGGAACACAAAAAATATTCGTCATACTCGATGAAATTTTTCATTTTTGTATCGAGAATGAGCTTAATTTCTCAAAAACTCCATTTTTTTATATATGAGTAAGAAATTGTTTTTTTAAACGTTGATTTATTCTGATTGTGAGTTTAATGCCGTAAGATTCACAGTGGGCAGATATCTTTTGCTATTTTCTTTTTCGATTCAAGAACAAATTGTTGCCGTTTTCCTGAGAAAAATATTTTCCTATTTCGTTTTTTCGATTGAAAAAAAGAAATAGAAATAAGATCTGCCTACGACGAATCTTGAACATTATTTTATTAGATCCTTTTTTATTTTTGCAAATTGGATCTTTTTTTATGAAATTAGGATATCGACAACGAGATGCCGTAGCCTTCATCAGTAGTCCATTTATGCCCATAAAAAATAATGTTAACAGTAAAAAAAAATTTCTTTTTTTTTACTGTAAAAAAAAAACAGTTACTTAACAGTTACAGGTTACTTAACAGTAAAAAAAAATTTCTTTTTTTTTACTGTTTTTAACTGACAGTTGAAAACTTTATAAACATGTGAATCACACGAAATCAGCAATTAAATTTTTTCTATTGCACGCGTGGGTATGCGAACCATTGAATGTGTAACAAGGGAAGTAGAGAAGCTGTGATTTTTCAAGTTCTCGTTCTACCTACGCATGGTAGAGAGACCATCGTACATAAACGGTTTGAGAAATTTTAGAATATTTTATCATTGTTTTGTCGAGAGGTAATCAGTTCTGTATTTTGTTTTATCTTTTCTTTATTAAAACATTATTCAGTTCTGTGATGATGCACAACTTATTGTTAGTAAAGAAAACTTATGGCGTTGTGACATTAACCATTTCAATTATTTCCCATTTAAAAAACCCTCATACCTCCGCAGCCATATTGTTATAGGCGCCAGAAGACTAAAAATCTCCAACTCCTTTTTCTAATTCAGAAATCTGAAAATAGATAAATCGAAGAATACTCCAATTTCTAATCAGTCGTAACGTATTTGTATCTCTTGTCTCCATTACAAGTACGATACTAAAAAAATTACAGATTTTGTTAACTGTTTGGTTGCTAAAAGACATCTAAAGCTCGTATACGAGCATAATACCATCGACAGAATGGAAAATAGATTTTTCCAAGAGATTCTCAATTGACGAATAAAAACGGCAGCGTAGTGAATACTATTAAGTAAAGGGCTTAACATCACCGTCTCAGAAAGAAGAAAAATCTCTATCACCCGTGCAAGACACGTCAATCGATCGTCATTTCTGTGCTCAAGAGCAATGCTTTAATCTCATTAAAGGCCTCCGTCGAAAATGCGCTTCGACGTCTAAATCCGATCATCCACAGCGCCTAAAGACGGCGAAGAGGGACCCTCGACTAAACAATGACGACGGGTAAAACAGGTTTTGGCCATCGCGCTACGCATCAATTTACTCAAATCCGTACGAGCTAACAACTGCAGGGCACACTCCGCGCAACTGGATTATCTATACCTTCGAAGAATAATAGGTCTGTAATTCTGGCACATCTTCGCCATATTGATCACACGATATAAGCTTAAGCCTGAAACTATTTCGTAGTTTTCTTAATAAACAAAATTTTGATGGAAGTCAAATGCAAGTTCTTAAGTTCAATAAGCCGATAAGTAACGTTGTTAAAAACGAAAATTGTATTAATTCCAGTGAATTTTTGAGTCTATTGTTAAGAGCGGTTTTAATATTAGGAATGAATGGAAGGTAGAATTCCGAATGAAAACTAAATTGTTGGTTTAATAACCAGAATTTGAGTATTTCAAAATACGAGTGAAAATACAGCGTTGAAAATGTTCCAACACAATAATAATATTCTGCTCAACAAAATAAAGTAAAACTAACGTATTCGTCTGTACGAGTTGAAAAACGGGAATTCGAAGTTTGAAACGAGATTTTTTTTATTGATATATAATAAAGTTACGTGTCAAAAAGCAATGGGAAAAATAATTCCTTACCTTTTCTTTACCTACTTTTTATGAAATTACTCTGCTGAATTTGTTAATTGTATCGCAAAGTTCAAAAATTTTTTTACAAATTTATTTTTTGGAAGCTGTAATGCCATTGTTTCACTATATATGTATGTAAGTGTGAAAAAACGAATTTAAATTCAATGCATAAAAATTAAATTTTGTGCTTGAGTGCTGTTATTTTTCATTTTTGGATAATTCTCCATAGTTCAGAGTATAATTGTACTCCTTACGCGTACATAATAAAAAGATTTTTTTCGTACCTGCAGCAGGTTCGGACATTCTTTTTATAAAATTTGGTTCCAACTTCTTAATATAATATTTAACTCGAGAAAAAGTAGATGATAAAAATATTTACAGTTTGTTTCATTTTCCCCTGAACAATATTTTAATTTAATTACTTAAGACGGTATGTGGATTTAAGTAATTAAATTCCGTTTCTCAGAATGGAATACAATCTTAATTGGAAACTAAAAACAAAAGAAAATTGTCAAAGAATTCAGAAAGTATACGCATAGTTTGATTTTGGCTGTTACGATGCTTCCTGCTTATCTTAATTGGAAATGGCGATAGCTTTCGAAGAAATACTTGCAATCATTTTATAATCAACAATGACATTTCAACATTCATAAGCATCGGCTACTGGTGCGTAACCAGATAAAAAAACTCGTACAATTCTCAAAATATCTTCGATCGCATGTCGCTGATGAAAAAAATTATCATATCTTTTAGAGGAGTTTTAGAAGAACGAGTTAATTGGAAATGAAATCGAAGAAATGTTCGTCGATGGGACTTAAGAAGGTGCTCGCATAAGTAGATAGTTCTCATCCCCATTTTATCTCTTCGTATATAATATAAATAAAGAACTAGAAAACCTGTTATAAATAATGCCAACCGCTATAATTGTTGAATATCGTCAAAATAACACAAGATAATCTAAATTGTCTCTAAAAACAAATAAACACATGGTAAATTAATGTCTATTATTTTTGTAACAATCATAGTCTTATATATAAAAAATGGAAGAATGTTTGTTTGTTTGTTTGTTTGTCACGAGTGAGCTCCTATACCATTCACCCGATTGCGATGAAAATTTGGTGAATTGTAGCCCGCACACACGAGAAGGTTTCTACGTTAGTAGAATAATTTTATTTGCCAAAATAAAAGCGTATGGGGCAAAACAAAATTAACATTTATGTATATCTATATATAGAGATTATTTGACTGCTGTCAAAGTATACTACCAAAATGACAAGCGAAATAAAAGACACTCATTTGTTTTAACAACTCGATCGACTCGATATTACATATTAGTTGCATAATTCATTTGACAGCGAATGTCAAATTAATCGTGACTCTAAATTGGGAAGCGATTGAAAGATCTACACCTCAATCAAAAAGGAAACATACATTACGAGTTTCAGAAATGGACGAGCACCGAGAAGAAAGACTGAAAACCATTAGAGTATGTACAAACTTTCGTAAAATAACAGCAACAACAAACGAATTGATTCACAAAGTTTTTGAAAATATTGTACATAACTGCAAAAAACAATAAGTGGTTAAGGGAACGTGCTATATTAGCAGCAAAAACACTAATGTCAATTATATAAATTTCACGATTTAAAAGAGAATATCATGAGAAGCTAAAACGTACAAGTCGATAACTGCTTTTATTAATCAAAAACAAGTTGTTAATTATCCAACTGAATTCCTGAATTTGTTTCATTTGCTATACATAGCGCCACACGTTGTAACATTAAAAATGGGCATGCTTATCATACTTTTACGAAACATCAATCCACCACGACTTTGCAATGGTACTGGGGTTCCAGGAAGAAATGTGATGAACAATATCAGCAAAAATACAATTTAAAAAAGAAAATTTGACGGAAAAGACGATGTACTATTGTTACGTATCCCAATGATGCCAAAATATATGCAATTCGATTAAAAACGTTTGCAGTTTCCAGTGCGACTCGTATTTGCAATGTCCATGAACGAAGCACGAGGACAATTCTTAAAAATGTGTATAGTATAAATTATATTTGGAAAGTTCATACTTCACACATGGAGAGAAAAACAAAAAATATTGTGCGTCAAATGAATTATGACATCGAAATGGCATTGCAACGCATGCCGGGTACCGCTAGTTAATAAATACATGTTCACTGCAATCGACAGTCGATCCACGGATATAGAATAAGTCTATGTACATTAGTAACACGATGATTGTCAACGGTAACAATTATTTATGAATTGCCCAATTAATTTACAATAACAATCGTAACATCACCACCTATTTTACGTTTCAGTAAAAAGATTCAATTTAAATTTTGTTATACATGTTGCGTTAACTTTTGTGATCGTAGCAAAAAGTAATTAATAAATTTAAATCACCATACGTATAATCGCGAAAGCTTTACCAAAATAAAAATTGATTGGTTTTTATTGAACGACTAGTCGATGCAGTGGAATTGATCCAGTTATTTCAAACGTATGATTTGTTGTCTATGCATGGACCAAAATTTCTTAAATCCACTGATAACTTGATTTAAGTAATTAAATTCGACATATTACCGCAGCAATGATATTACAATCCAAACAATTTGATAAATCTATGAAATTTGTAACTAATTCGAGCGGAAGTTTTTTCGAATATTAATTAAACTGATAATTACATAATGATAATTGAATAGTATTTTGAGTTCGCGAAATATTAATTTCGTCTCAACGCTAGTATACATGACCTGCTCGTAATTACTTCATTTGTATTATTGCCTCGGCAATCATAAATGTGTATTTATGTAACTAACATAATTAGTTCATTCGATTATGAATTAAATTGCTCATTTGTGATTCGAAAAATAATGAAGACGTTGAAAAAAGCACTTAATTACCTGGCGATATTTTTAATGTCAGTAAATGCTGCAAAGATTTCCGTAATAATTATAACGGTACACGATTAAAAAAAAAAACGACGAAAGCGAGTTGTGAATTTTGGAACGCCGTGGTAGACTCGCCGATTTGACGATTGACGACAAAATGCGCGTCGAGTGAAATACCAGAAACAGAAAAAACAAGCGTACGATACAGTGTTAACCACTGGCACAACGGATATTCATTCGAGGGCGTAAAGTATCGTGTCGGTGATGCAGAGGAACAGTGAGAGGGAAATCGCACACGCTGCCGTTGCTGCTGGCTCGAAAATTTATGGGCCGCGAGCGCGAGTATTCGCGCGCGCCCGCGTCGCTGGCCCCCGTGTCGACTCTCGACACCGAGCCGCGATAACACGAGCTTCGGTATCGCTTCGGCGAAAAGTAATGATCCTGTTTACAGTTATCGTTGGCGTGTTCGCGAGATACGGATTGAGTTACCGGGACCTCGGCAAAAGGGTTCTCGATGTCCCCCGCCCCTCGCGAGCAAACATGCTGGCTACGTTTTTAGTCTTGTTATGTATGCCCCCTCGGTGAATCTCTCCGTACTTTTCGTTCCGACATCATCGCTATATATGCCATATTATATTGCGTATTCGATGAACAAGTTGATTGATTCATTGTTATAGTTTCCTATTATTGGTTAACCCGAGTATCGAAAAAACTATGCAAACATCGAAGTAAACAAAGTCAATTGCCAAGTATAGTTCACGATATATGTTGAGATTAACAAGTGCTATCAAATTACAATATTTTTCCCTTAGACGGAGAAAATAATTTCGTTGAAGTATTGAATGTTGATCGTTCAATTGGTGTTAAAGCCGAATACTGATTTAATAAAATGTCATTTGGATTCAGCTGAAATAGAGTTTCGAGTGTTTCTACGTGTAGAAGGCTGCCTGAATACAAAATAAATGTAGTTCTTCCTCTTAAGAAATTTCGTTCACGTCAGGTTGCTAGAGTAGATACGTGCAACTGGCACTTATGTGCGAAAGAAAAAACACCGTCATCACCAAGAATTTTTATTATTTATCCATCAATACATGTTTGAAACATTTTTCATACATTTTCTTATTTATGCCACTATGCCTGTTTATATTTGTGTTTTGTCATTTTAGCAACATTTTTTCTTACATAAGTTAACAAACTTTGAAAGAAAAATCCTATATATTCAGAAAAAAAAAGAAAATGGCCACTGCTATATGTATAGTCTTTACTTCGCTCTACCGCTTGCGAGAAACGACATTCTCCTCGCCATCTAGACGGCGGCCCGGGGAACTACGACACTATTAGTTCCTTCATTGAAACAAGCAAGATTCGAGCAAAACAAAATCGAAATCTTGCTGGATTTGGATTTGGGTAAACCGTTAAAATATCATTTCATTTTTTATTTACAACATTACACAACATCAATAAATAATTAAAAAATGGACATCGAATAATAATCATATTAATATTAATTACTGTAATTCAAAACGTAACAATGCTTATTATTAAAGATAATACTGTCACAAAAGAGATAAAAGAAATATATAGGAAAAGGAGAGACAGCAATGGAGAGAGGATGTTTCGGTGTTAAAAAAGCGTTCGCAGTAATGCCATCGATTTAACGATCGTACCGAAATGCGGGGGATGGATCCGAAAACACGAACGGTTTCATCGTATCCCATAACTTTTATACTGTGTGCTGGGCTTACCTTGAACACGGAGAGTGAATTCTGCAGATTTTTCTTTCCACGAAACGCAACATTTTATACAAAAGTTATCCGGTATTTTATTGACCATTGGATAGGTTTGGAAATTTTGGGATTTCTCCATGTTCTCGTTAAAGATCAAGACACACGGTACGATCTCACGTTGTGTTCATTGGTAGCGAGCTCACCAAGATTTTTTCATTATTTCTTTTAATTCTTTTTTCTTTAATTTAAATCATTGCAACATTTTTTTTGTTTCCAATTAAACTAGAGATATTGCTCGTTTCGCGTTGTAGTTCTTCAACAATAAATATTAACAAAATCGATTCGAAGCTTTGTTGCAACGAGAAGAATTTTTTCATGGCAGCTTTCATTTTATCGATGCTATAGCCACGTTTACAATATCACCAACTTTTACGTAGGTGCTATATCTTCGCGATTGAACCGAAACAACTTTCATCGTTTCAACGAAAAAGGAAGTACGCTTGTTACCACGGGTAACAACATATTAACGAAGAATACTTTTCGTATCTCGTGAGAGCAGTTTTTTTACTGCCCTCTTACATGAAATTTCGATTTTAATATATTTCAGTTTTAACGTTCGCGGAGAGAACCCCGCGAAGTTACACTCCCCGCGTACAGCACGAGCACCGACTTTCTGGATGAATTTTTCACTTTACGAATATGCGTTCGTGAGAGCGAGGCATAAAAAAAAGACGGCGCGTAAACCATACACTATCCGACCGGAAAATTATCCTCCGCAAGCAAGTTGTCACGTGACTAGAATAACTCCTAAACGCTGCCATTACTGTTTACGAGGTATATACCAGGTACCGGCCAAGTTTAACATGTTACCGAGGGAGCGCGGTTCTCGCGCGTGGGTATATTAAGATATTCGAATGGGGAGAGAGGGAGGGAGAGAGAGAGAGTAGAATGAGAGTTGGGAGTAAAAGAGGGAGAAATGCACGAGGCGCAGAGTCCCATTTCCATAATGATAGGGAAGCCTTTCGGTTATATTTGTTACTGGGAATTCATTACCATTTTTTATGACCCATAGAATAGATTATAAGGTCCGCGACGACGACGACGACGACGACGACGAGGGCGAAGACGGCGACGACGACGACGACGACAACGACGACAACGTGAACGTCGATCGTGAATGGTAAAATGCCATGCCGATCGATGCATAGATTATAATTTCACGTCGAGGGATGGTATTTTTCTACTTTTTTTCATTTCTCTCTCTCTCTCTCTCTCTCCCTCTCTTTCCTACAGTCCCGCCTGTTTCTTTAGCGCAACATAAAACTGCGCACGATCGACGCGGCCGTATTTAAGTAACGAAATCTCACAACTATGCGCATAACGAGTGTGCTGTATCTCCGTATACTTATTTCGAAGTCTTGCGTGTCATATATACGTGTACATGTAATACACTCAATAATAACATACTAGCTTCGTATGTAAAGATGACTCAAACGATACCTATGGATATATATGTATGTATATATGTACAACTATAAATGTAGCTATGTATGTATCATGATATTGACACACATATCGAAACACCATTTATTAATTCAGTCACGACGACGTCGTTATCCATTGAAGCTCCACGAGACGTTTGCCGATGTTTCTATGGACTGTTTATATTGCTGCGAGCTTTTATCCGATAGGAATCGCGAGATGTATTAGCTATGTCCATTCCGAGCTGTAAAACAATCGTGAAATCGTGACGCTTACCAATTCCATATTGACGTGCGTCTATATATATATATATATATATACATGGGGGGGGGGGGGTTACGGGTACTATTAGCCCTCCTCCTAAATCTTTTTGGGAATAATAGTCGGACTGTACGAAATTCAACAGTTGTTTTTGGTCATGTCATTCATTGAACTTATTAGTAAACGATAATGAAGCGCGTAATGCCTAGCTTGAAATAATAACAGAAAATAAAAGTTTTCCTAAAAATGAAGAATTCTGAACTCGGTAGGTCAATATGGTCTAGGGAAATATTGACCGTATATGTCGTCTGTCGTTGAAGTTATCGGTTATAAATAATCAGATGTTTACCCTCCTGATTACTCGAGGTACTTTTTTTTCTGAATTTCTCTGTGAAACTTCCCGAGTCGAAATTTGTACCCTCCAGTAGCCTCTGTTCACTCCAAATGTAAACTTTCTGCTACTCTGGAGGTTGAACGGAGGAGTCTGGTTATAGGCAGACTCTTACGTTCAATCTCCAGAGTGACGGAAAGTTTACATTTGGAGTGAACGGAGGCTACTGGAGGACAAACATTTCGACTCGGGTTTTGATGTCATATGAGTTACAAGGGCGGTCAGGCTGGGGGTTGGTCAGTCGAGAAATCAGTGAACCATTTTATCTGAAATCAGGATAGGAATCGCTAAAAATTGTTGGATATCGCGGGAAATCGCTGAAATCGAATGATTATCCCTGATTTCCTCGTGATTTCTTGAAATGTATAGGAAATCATTGAGGATCATAAAGAAATCGTGTGATTTCGGGAATCGTTGGGTATCACCCATCTCCTCTCCAAGCGAGCAAGAATTTATCAAAGTTTTTCTATCGACAGTCCAGAAAACGCTGATTTCTGAAATTCAGGAATCACTGGAATTTATTGGAATCAGCAGAAATGACGTGAAATCGCAGGTTAAAATCGCAAGAAAGCGATTCCTTTTAAAAATTTTTGTGTCGCCGAATCTCCCAGTGACCAATCACTCGGGTCAGGAGGTTAAATATGCATTTATCTATAAAAATGCAACTATTCGACATATTTCATTCTAAATTTGCCCGTGAAACTTTTGATGTCATATGAGTAATACAAGGGCGATCAGGAGGTTAAGGCTACATAACTTCAAAGAATAAATGAAAATAGAAGGTTTAGTGAAAGTTAACAATCGTTGAAATGTAAACATGATCGGGTATTATGGTCTAGAAACATATTGACCGAAGAAAATACCGTCAGCCATATTGCTCACCAGAGCATACAGTTATTTTGTATTACTGAGTATTCTTGTGAATCCATAGCTACAACATGACCTTATGGGCCCGTACTGGCCGCAGGATCGTTTTTCACAAATGCGATTTAAACTTAAAACCAGTGCAAAATTTGGACACAAAATTATTACCACAGTATAGATTAAGGATTCTTCCACACAACTGTGAAGGAACACAATGATCAAAAATTTTTAAAAATTAACATCGAATTACGCAAATTTGGATTGCTACTTGTAAAAGATATGTTCAGGTGAGGGGTAGGATTACAAAAACGTAGAAGGTCTGTTTGACACTAATGTTGATTAGTTTTAGAGAAATAGCAGTGGGCCATATTGGCCACCTAGATCATAATACCCAGACTAACCGTATATATTAATTATTGTATATTATTGATTAAACATATAAAAACTGTGGGGGATATTTGAGGAGACATGCACGAAACAAATGAATTTTCTCTCGATGAACAATACATAGCTACTTCAATTCGTCAGTATTCGATCCTTCGTACAGAAAAAGATACAATGCTTTTGATCAAATGTGATATCTCTTCGGACCAATCGAAAATCATTTTTTTACCGACGGAGTTAACAATGGTTTGTCCCAAAATAGTATTATTACTACCTCACTGAATTAATTGGCCTCAGTCAGGATTATCAAAAGAAATCAAAAGTAATTAAATTCTTATCTGGGCTTTTATAGTTTGTGTATATGGTGAATCTAACCTCTAAATGGGTAAACAGTTCATTATTTCGTCGAAAATTTTATTGGAACAATGAGTAGAGTATTCTTTATTAACGCGAATATTGCAACCTAAGAAAAAAGATGAATTCTATATGCTAATAACAACGTAATTAAAAAACTCAAAAATTTATCTCCGTCGGTAACCTTCGTCCGTTCCCGCCCTTGATTCAAAACCGCCACCCACATTTTTTTATTCGATAGTTTACTAGCCAAACGCGATAGTTTTGTTGTAGGTGTGACGAAAAAGATAAACAAGACCCGAGAAAAAGGAGAAGTAAGAACAGAGAGAAGGGAAACGAGTGAAAGAGGGGAGGTAAAACGAAAACGAGGATGAAAGAGTGTCCACGTCCAAAGCCTTCCGTGACCGCGCATGTACCTACGATAAATTGTTTGAGATCGGCGCGTCGTATACATATACGCAAACGCGCTCGAGAATTCAGTGCTGCGCATGCGCAAAAGTTGATTAACTTCAGCTAGGGATATTTCACGCAGCGCGCGCGATGTCTGTTTATGCACGCGAGTCATAGCTATATGAGAAGATGAAACGAGCTAAACCGCGGTTCTCTTGAAAGCGCGAGCAACTGGCATCATTGCTGCCTCTCTCGCACGTCCAGGACCTTACGGGGCGTGCAAAAGATGAGCAAATCTCCTCTCTCTCTCTCTGTCTCTCTGCTATGCGTGCCGTGTGGGTATAATTTATAACGGTACATTTCACAATAAGACCCGAACGAAAATTGCCACCCAGTGGCAAGAGTAAAGGATGCTCAGTCATAACATTTGATGATGCGAAACATTAACGAGGCGATATATCAGCGACGCGGCGCTTTCGTGCCCGTGCCCCTATAGTCTGAGTTGTTGCCGCTGCTGTGTGGCTCATCTCGTTTTATTGCTGCAGGCTCTGGTGATGTTCCTGGTTGTGACCGAGCTCGAAGAGAGGAGGGTGATGTGTAGGCGGCACCTTGGAAATAGAGAAAATGCCCGGGTGATACCGACCGGCAAGAGATCCCAAATTATGTGAAAGAAGCAATCCGTCATCCGTGTTCTCGAGACAGCTGAGAGAAAATCCTCTTTCGCTGCGTGTCGCGTGGAATTATACTGCCAACAACTCGAAATACTGTGAACTCCTTTGACATCTCGAAAAAAAAAATTCAACTTTGCAATCGTTTAAACTGATTTTTGTGACTAACTTTTCTGCGTAATTAAATCTTTAATCTCTCTGTCGTTTAATTATTTTCACATTTACCTAAGTTAAGTTTATCCAGCCAAAAGGAATAATTTAACATCTCGATTTGCTCAGAAAAATATGATTATCGCATCGCAAAATACACAAAATTTTATTTTCACGATAAACAAACGCATATCTGGAATTTCTTAGTAATCTGAAGAATCGCAAGATTAAAAGAAAGAAGAACAGTAAAATATAATTTCGCGCTTCCGAAAAGAACAAAGGTTTATTGCTCGGACATTAGCGCCTCGGCGTATAACGATCTCGACGTGATCACGGCGCAAGGATAAATATGGATGTAATATCGAGAGGGCAGGCAGCAGCCCGCCAAATCTCCTCTTGCCTGCGCGTTTACGAAGTTCCGACAATGCGGGCCTAAGTGGTGCGTGAGTAAGCGCGAGATAACGAGAATAACGATTCGTACGGGCGATGACACACGTATATACACATACGTATAGCTTATACGCGGGTATAATATTCTCCGAACAACGATCACGTTTCCTGCTATGCTCATTCAGATATGCCCGAATGATGAGTATCGCGAAAACGAGAGGAGAGAGAGAGAGAGAGAGAGAGAGAGAAAGAATGAGCGAGCAGTTAAGAGCATTGAACTAATATATAGCGATAAAATATGTACCTATATATGCGTAATACATACCCCGATATACAGGTAACATCGTGTGTACCGTGATCTGCATCATACACACACACACACACACACACACATACACACATACGTATATATATATCTATGATGCGCCCAAGCATCGTATGTATATATAATATATGTATATATACACACATAAAAGTGTATATATGTGTATTCGGGGTAGAATTCCTTGCCGACGGTATACACGAGCGAAGAATGGCGCGGTCCGCGATCTCCGCGACTCCGTCGCCGTTTAGATAATAACGCGCATTTTATCTCCCTCATAAAATTTAATTTATGACCGCATTGGAGTCTATGGGCGTGCTATGGCCTGCCGGAATGTGGGCGAGGAGAGGACCGGCGGGACGCACCATCAACGATATACATACAGACGTATATATATATATATATATATATATATATATATATATCTATACTATGGTATAGGTACATACGTATCCTCGATAACTACGGAAGAGATCGGGGGCGGAGGTACGGTAAACGCAAGCGCGAAAAGGCGATCGGCAGAGGGGAGAAAAGAAGTAGGTTTTTATCGGCAAACTCCCTCCATCGGGGAATATGGGATATGATACCTAATATTATATTTATTATATTTGCGGAGATAAAGCGAGAAGCGTATTAGCGAAAGGCTTTGACGTATCATCGACTTTTTCTTTTATATTTTTTTACTTCGATTGAAGGAAAATCCTTTGTTGTTGTTCGATGATACAAGTAGAGTCAACGTATTTCCATTCGGATCATTTTCTAATTCAATATTATAGTTTAAAGTTTTTAGAGTATCCCTGCCACGTGACTATCTTGTATTATTGTATCGTGCCAAATACAATTTATTATTAGCAAAATAATTCAAACACTGTCCGTTACATCGCAATTGAAATACGTATCCACGCTCGTTAACCCATTGCCACGTTTTTTTGCCATGGAACTGGTAGGTTACGCCACGACCAATTTCGTAACTGGAAACACGTAGCTCCGACACTTGGCTATGATCAAGCGGTTGATCGCACTGGGGCGAGAATCAATGTGCAAAATTCCATACGTGTAACGTATGGGTTATTCTATGCTAATCATAAATAACCTAAAAAATTCCAATCACAAAATAACCTAAAAAATGTTTCGAGACTTCTTTATCGACGGTCGGTAAAAAAGGTACGAGCAATAAAAATTTACGATATCTCTTTTTTCAATGCTATTTCTCGATCCATAGGCGAATTTAGGTTGGTCTTTTGGAAATTTCATCCTCAAAAAAGTGTTGTATCACAGACGGAATGACTCGTATATTGAACAACACGCACCGTGGGTCCTCAATGACAGAAACGGCATTTTCGCGATCACTCGCTGGGTTCGTACTATAACGAAAGAGGGTGAGAATATTGGGATATACATGTATATGTACATGAGCGAGTGGATATAGGCATGATACATACATCACGTCCCAAGTTTATGTTTCGATACGCTCGTAGAAATTGGCACCCAGTCCGAGCTTTTCCGCAAACACGGACTCGTCTCTCGTTTCGCTCGCTCGTTCGCGATGAGAGTAAGAAGAGCGCTATATATGTGTATAGAGGTAATAGCGCAAAGCAGGGGACACAAGAGGCACGGCAGAGTTTCTCGTTCACTCTCGCGTTCCAGGCTCGCCGAGAGATACGAGGCGTTATGGCTCTTCCTGGCTCGTAACCCGCGGTCATAAAGCCACAGCTCGGTAAAATATTGCCGAGGCCATCGGGCTCCAACCCTCCAAGCTTTTCCCCACGTCCTCTGCCCTCTTTTACTCGCCTCTTCACCCACTCGTGCGCGCGGGCGCACTATCCGTGAACCATCCTGCAACCCCCGTACAAACTCCGTTCGCCTATAGCCATATTCGTTGCTCTATCTTAACCCCGTTACAACAATCTATTAATGGTTCGTAAACGATAAATCGGTATACGTGCTCGGCTTCTCAGAGACCTTTGGAAAAAAACGTAAGAGTAATAAAAAAAATTGCGAAAACAATTATATGCCTTTTGCTTAAGATAGTTCTATCGTTTTATCGTTTTCTTAAGATTTTATTGAGCATTTGGATATATCTTCTTTGATGTCATATGTACGTGTGTAATCATTTCTGGAAGGTTTTACCACGCGGAAGTTGAGGTATTTATTAGTGAAAATCCGAATTTTCGGTAGTCTCTCATAAGAGCGCGTGTTAAAAGTTGCATTTTCATCCATAAATATCTTAGCTTCTACCGGTTGAAGCCTTTTAAAACTTTGCATATATTTTAATGCAACATTAAAGAAGCTTTATTTAGTTTAACAAAAAAACTAAAAAAAAATTTTTCGCAATTTTCGT
>JAPYZT010004424.1:0-10386 GCA_030522965.1 Tryphoninae sp. A BG-2022a | reverse complement strand
GGGGTAGAGGGGGGGGTGGAGGGAGGGGGAGAGAGGGAGGGGGGGGGGGAGGGGGGGGGGGGGGGGTGTAACATAAAAATCGCAAGGGACGTTCGGAGTGGCGGCGAAAAAACAGATCGAGATTTTGATGACATAGAAAACTTCGTAATGTACGAAAATTTTAATTCATTATTATATTTGGGATCGACAGAGTTTTCTTGTCGCTTCGGGGATCGATCTCAACCAGATACAAAACATGTAAGGGTGTGAAGTCAGTGCGCGTCTGTGTACATCTTTCGTGCGTGAGGCCCAGCGTTGGAAGTGAGTGTATATGTTCATACGGTGTGTACGAGCGTAATATTGCGCTCGTACGGCGATAAGGTGCAACCCTGGCGGAAACAAGAGCCGATACGGTGGCGATGCAGAGCAAGGAGAGCCCCGTTGGGTCCAACACCCAGGAGACCCATCAGTACGTGGGGCCTTACAGGCTCGAGAAGACACTTGGAAAGGGACAAACCGGTGGGTTTATTAGTTTACATCTGATTTGTAAGAAAAACTACGAGTATAAATTAACTCGAAGGGTCCAAAACGTCGAAGAGACGAAATTTGGAAATAATATCTAATTTGATGTGATTATTATGTTTCTTAAAAAGACTTATTTTTTATATTTTTTTGTCAATTGTAGATACCATTCATCACATATCATATATTAACGCGAACAAAAAAACTAAGCCATGTTCATAAAAATTTTGTTTGAGCACATCAGGTAGCGATTCATACCTTGAAAAATGTTTAGAGTAATCATTTTCGGAAATTTTGATGTCGCGAATGACGAAACGAAAAGGTATATTACAGCTCAAACTACTACGATTTCGTTAAATCGTTGTTAAAATTTTTTGAACGTCAATCCCCTTACCACCTCGCGTTATACAAATATATAATTTTATATCGATCACGTTGTACTGCATGTATACCGTTAACCTTTATGCAACATCGGTTTCCATTAAATCATGAAGAGGATATTTCAGGAAATTATATTGGACTATGAAAGTGAATGTCAATCCTGGATCAAAATACGCTTACTCAAATTTCGGTTTCGGAAATCGATTACTTACATATTAATTACTTGATTCGAACTTTTTCATCCTCTCTCTCTTTCTTTCTTTCTCCTTAATAGATCCTTTGAGTACATCAAGGTTTCATCAGATTTTTACAAAATGCATTGTTCCCAGATAGTAAAAGAGATAGGGAAAATGGCGATCGACTAAGTGCGACACAATACTATATGTCTAAAAAATATTTCCCTACTCATTTCAGCCTAACAATTAGTAGATGCTTCAACTTTCTTGCCACCCATATACGCGATTGATGATGGAGTAAAAAACACTTTTTCTATAAAAAGAAATTTGCAATCATCGGCGTGGTCCAAATCTCTGGGATATCGTCAAAACTAGGCTGACAACAATGACGACCCAGTCAATCGCCATAACGACCTTCGATAATCTCGATGGTCTTACTTATAGGACTGAACGCGATTATATATATCATCTTATTACAGACGAAATAATTTGATAAAAGAATTAATGGCGGAATCAACGACAAAACTAATGTTAGGAGAATGAAATTTAATTATTACCAAATTTTGTACTTCGTCGGGAATGAATTCAGGATTTATGAAAAGTGGAGTCGTATCGAAGATTTATCGTAACAGTTATAAAATAAATGACCGGAGGATCGTATTATAAACGAATACTTTTAGATGACTTACGCGTATATTTTTGTCGTAACTAGATATTTCGTTAAAAATGGATTGTTGGCGTTTCCGGCTAGTAACCATTGCTTCGTTCTGCTCGAACATCTGCGTGCAGCGTTGCTGTAGAACCTTGAGTAAATCGATATGGAGAGAGATTTTCTATCTACTTTCCGTCTCTCTTCGTTCGTCGCGTCATTCAACTTTGATGTATACATACATGATACCGTAAACTTCCGAACTACGGCAAATCTTAGATTTAACTAGTAAATCTTAAGATTTTTCAACATGAGGTGGTAAATGTGAGGATTTTTAAAACGAGCGATAATTTTTCTGGCTTTTAGCAATAGAGTTTGGTACATGTTAAATTGTACCAATAACAGTTGGTAAATCTTGCTTTTGAGACTAAAACAATAAATATATTTCTTAATCATGTCTTTTAATGATGTATCAGTATCAAAACCTTAGTTACATGTATAGTTAGTTATCATTAGGAAAATTTTTAATTATGTGAAATAAATATTGTATTTTTAATTTACCAGCGGTACCCGGCTTGTTCTGTCCATCTGTAAAGCATGGACTTCCAAATATAATTTATACTATCCACATTTGTAGCGATTGCCTCTGTGCTTCATTGATGGGTATTGTATTATAAATGCGAGAGTCGCACTGAAAACTGCAAACGTTTGAAATCGAATGGCATATATTTTGGTACCATTGGGATACGTGACAACAGTACATCTCCTCCTTCAAATTTTCCATTTTTAATTGTAGTCTCGCTGATATTGTTCATCATATTTTTTTCTGAATGCCTAGTACCGTTCCAAAGTCGTGGTGGATTGATGTTTTATCGATGTGATAAAAGAATGATACGTCAATTTTCAATGTTACAACGTGCGGCAATATGCCACGCAAATTAAATGAATTCAAGAATTCAGTTGGATAATTGATAACTTGTTCTTGATTAATAATAGCAACAATCGACTTGTATGTTTTAGTTTCTCATGATATTTTAGTTTGAATCGTGAAATTTATATAACTGACATTGGTGGTTTTACTGCTAATATAGTATGTTCCCCTAACCACTTATAATTTTGCAATTATCTTCAATATTTTCAAAAACCGTTGCTGTTATTTTACGAAAGTGTGTACGACGTCGTACGTACTTTATCGGTTTCCAGTATTTCTTCTTGTTGCTTGTCCGTTTATGAAACTCATAATGTATTTTTCCTTTTTAATTGAGGCGTAGATCTTGACAGGTGTGGACGTTCGCTGTCAAATGAATTATGAAACTAACACATAATATCGAGTCGTTAAAACAAATGAGTGCCTTTTATTTCGCTTATTGCCCTTTTGATGACATAATTTGACCGCTGTCAAATTACACTCTATATATAGATATAAATAAATGTTAATTTCGTTTAGTCCCGCACGTGTTTATTTTGATATATAACATTATTCTGCTAATGCAGAAACCTTCACGGGCGTGAGTACTATGATTCACTAAATTTTCATCGCAATTGGATGAACGGTATAAGAGCTTACTAGTGACGAACAAACGAACAATCAAACAAACAAACAAACAAACATTCTTCTTTTTGTATATATAAGAAAATCACAATACAATTGGTAATGAAATTACCCATCTATCGAGTCTTTACATCCATCAGCCATACTTCCATTATTATCAGTAGTTTGATATTTTTTTTAAACATTTTCAAAATTTTGTTTAATAGTAAAAATAATAATGAAGTGCGAGAACGTGCACCAAACACCTATACATGTGGATTTTTGACATTTACTGGGGCTCTGCCGTAAAACCTAAGATTTGCCGAGTGAAAGGTGTTAAAAGTTCGAAGTGAACGATCATCACAGAACATTTCGGAAACTTATCATTCAGAGTTGGTAAATGATGGATTTTACTGAAAAATCTTAGGATTTACCTAGAACAATAAATTGTATACGCCTTGAGTATATGACACCAAAATAAATATCGAATTAAACTAATTCGTATCCCAGATATTATTAAACTCAAACAATACCGACCCAGTGAAGATTTTGAAGGTTTCTAAAGAAAATTTATAAAAAATGAAATCTTTGTTATTATTATGACGATGAAGGCTTGTGATTTTATTGAATCTGTGTATATTATAGCATAGGTATATCCAACGTACTTTCATTGAGTATTTGTTTTGTGCACGTATTTTTCGAAGATTCGTGGATTATATGAAAGTGAGGAAGATAGAGGGGGTGAACGAGAGAGAAACTAGCGGGTAACCCCTCGTATGGGTTCGAAAGGTTGAAACGTAGCACTCTCGAAACACTAAAACACTTAATTATGTTACGACCTCGTACGTTATCGGAGCGAACCATACTTACATTGAAATTCTGTGTTAGAAATTCACATAAAAAAATGTTTTTATTTTTTTAATTTTAAACGGAATATAACAATGCTCATGGTGTACCCGCCAATTTTTGTCGAATTAAAAATAAAACGTCAAAACGGATTAACGTATGGAGAAGGGTAATGGGTAACGATAAAATGAAAAATTGGATCCGCCTTGGAAGGCGTGATCTTATTAGGGACATTCGTGCTTAATTCTACAATCATTAAATGATAGCATAGATTTTTCGCGAAAAATGTGTTAATACAATAATTATGATTCGGAATCTTGAATCTTCGGAATTCGGAATCGGAATCTTTAATATTAGGCTTGATTTATAATTATGACCTCGTATCAACTAATTAGGAAAGATTTGTTATTAAGGCACCAGAACACGGCGCGCACGCGGTAGGTGTATTGTTAATAATTGTTTATGACCAAACGATGAATTGTTTTTTTATTGATATTAATATTCCATAAATACACATAGAAGATACTACACAATATTTTTTTATTTCAATCATAAGAATAGTTTGCGGTGTATGTCGCTTCCAGAAGGATACTCGAACCAAGTTGCTGCTTGGTGGTTGACAGCATTTAAGCTATGCGGTTTATCTGAAAAATAAAAAGAAATATATTTAAAAAACTAAACATATAGGTTTGTATAGTAAAATACAGCGAACCAGCAAATTCTATCTCTTATTTTTAAAGAAAATCTTTATCGTTTATAAAAAAAAAAAAGAAATCCTCACGTAGTTCCATAGAGACCAGATTTTCGAATACTTTTCGAGTTGGTAAATGTAAATGGGATAAATAGTTTTTGAGATATATTGTCAGCCAGGTTGAAAAATGTTGTTTCGAAAAAAACGCGATCAAAGTTTTAATGAAGCATAATTCGACATACAAACTAAATTGTATATCTGTATTTTTGTTTGTTTCTTACTATTAGTAAGAAATATTCGGGTCAAAAGTGATTATCACGTGCCTCACACTTGGTATATAGGACGGGCCTAAATGGAATATCGCGTACCTGGCACGTGATACACCTCCCAGCACAAACACAAACATCACCAACAAACCGAATACCTTCGCCGTTAATGAGCACCGATCCCCACCAGCACAGGCCAGGCACCTTGTAGATTCTTATCATCACATTATCACTTCAATTACGTGTTATTCTTCACCACGTTCACCTGTGACAATATATTTTCTTAAAAATATTAGAAATAAAAGAAAATTTGTATCATATGTTAAAAAAGAAAACATTTATCAAGTATGCCTGATAGTGATAGTAAGAGTAGTGATATTGTAAGTTATTGAATTAAATATCGTGTGCAATTAAACCGGATATACCTTACACATGTATTTGCATTCCGTAAATCGTGTGTGATTGGTAGATACCTATTTACAAATGAAAGTAGTCATATCGTTACAGCGTTGTCGTTAGATTTCACTGAAAATTCGCAGAAATGTTCTCTGATGTTATATGTACAAGTGCGTAAAATTTCAGGGGCCTTTATCGACTCAACAATCACGATATTTATTCTTGAAAATTGTCATTTTTTGCAATTTCCCATAAGAACTCGTGTTAAATATTGACAACATTATACAATAAGTATTTCGATTATTTGCTTGATGGAGCATGTTGATATTTTGCACACATTTATATATAACATTAAAGAAGCTTCAATTAGTTTTTATAACAATTCTTATGGGATCAACTTGCATTCTGAGTATATTGTTTTCCAGTCGATGTGCAACAATTTTTCTTCCTGAATTTAAAAGCTCGGTGCACTTGGTATGTGAAACAAAAAACGAGAATAAAATGTTAACCCCCCAACGATGCAACTACCTTAAGAGTCAGTGTTACATGCGACGTGCGCTTCGAACTTTCGATCAGTATTCCTGCGAGCCCTGAACAATTGATCGGGTTAAAAATTGGCCGATGCATAGAAAATTATGGCAAAATTAGGCTCTTGCTTTATGTTCGCTAAATAAAAAAAAATTGCAGTTTCAGTTATCACCGGAGGAGTCACAGAATTTCGTATGACTGTGCGGACTGAAGCGTAATTTCTATAGCAAGAACCAATCCGCACGGAAAAAACACACATTTCGAGCTTCATTTCATTAGATTTTATGCAATATTGAATGAATGAGCACTGTTGAACATTTTTGACAAAAAAAATTGATAATTGTACCGACATATGAAAAAAAAGGTATATCAATATTGCTGACAAAATTTTCTCAGGTGAGTGTTAGGGTTACCGATGAAGGCAGAAACAAATGCAGGGAAGCATTGCCGCTATACATTTATATACAGTGGCGTGCAAAAGTTTTGGTCTACATCGTTTTTCGTGCATATTGTATAGAAATACTGCTAAAATGGGGAACAATAAATAAATAACAACGACTTGTATTGACTTATATTTGATAAGCATATATTGTAAATAATAATACTGTTTTCGAGGAATTGATCGTTCAAACATTTTTAATTCTCGAATGAGCAACAGTATTGGGCCACATATTATTGCGACTGAAAAAAATTACAAAAAATACTAGAAATGGAAAAATATAATTCGACGTTCTTCGTGTGAGTTAGTGACTTTGTGGCCATGCCCTTCGCAGTGATAACAGCAGCGCACCGACGACCGCGCGAAGAATGTTTAGGGTCGTTATCGTGTTGAAAGATCCAGTCGCGTGGCATATTTTTATTGGCAAATAGAAGCGTATGTTCTTGCAAAATGTCTTTATAAATCTTAGCGTTCATATTGCCATCAATTTCCGTCAACGGACCAACGCCGGCATCAGAAAATGCGCCCCAACATTTAATATTCCCACCACCGTGTTTTACGATAGGAATTTGATATCGGACATTATACCTAGTACGAGTTGAGCGTCTTATTTGCTTCCGACCATCACTTCCGAATAATTGAAAGTTTGATTCGTCGGAAAAAAACGTTTTTCGCCAATCCGATACCGCCCAATGCTCGTATTTTTTCGCGAAGCTCAGCCTCGCCTTCGTATTTTTTTTACTTATGAGCGGTTTTTTGCACCAATATACGTCTAATCAGTCCTACATCTTTCAGACAGCAAGAAACTGTATTCCGACTAACGTCAGCAAGATTTTCGCACCGCAATTCCCGAGAAATCCCTGTTGCAGTTTTCCGCGGATTTACGATACACCTTCTCTTGATAATTTTATCGACACGTTCGGTAGTTTTTCGTGGTCTACCACTGCGATTGTCATCAGTCAACGATTTTTTCAATTTACCTTTTACAGAAGACGATTAACGGTACTTTTACCGATTGATAAAATCGTCGCAATATCGCTCGAAAACTATTTTCTTCTGAAGAAAGTTTTACCACGAGTTCTCGGAGCTAAATATTCGTATGTTTCGCCATCATGTCAGAAACAAGACTAATTTCCTTTGTTAAGCATATTTTGAAACGAGTACGAAAGAAAACGTTAACAAACCGTGTAGGCCAAGCAAATAAACTTTCTTTTTGACATAAATAGCACCCGATAACGGCGAGTGCCATCAGACGCGGACCAGCCTCCCGATCATAACTGATCACTTTTCGACTCCTGATTCCTATTTTATTTTTTGTTATTAACAAATTAGTGAAAAAAAACACATATTTTTCGTTTTTTTTGCTTATAAAACAAAAAATAATGAAGGAATCTGTTTGGTCCCAATGGACGAATTATAAGTAATTGAAATACGCATAAAATGAGCGCTTAAAGAAGCCGATCGGTCAATAAGTAAGAAAGTTACATTGACAGAACCGAGAAAAAAACGCTTTTTTCAAAAATGTATAACTCCGCTATTGTTAAAGTTGCAGGCTAGGCTATCACGAGACAGTAGGTATTGATATGTACTTTTTGTGTACGAAATCTGGGCGCTATCGGATAATTAGTTTTTGCGCTATTGCAATGAAGATTTAATTGTGCCAATCTGAGTAAGGAATCACATTCCGGTGATCGAGTTACCCCAAATTAAAAAAATGTTAAAATAGTCCCACTGGTTCTTCAAATAATCAAATAGATATCAAACTTGGGCCGAGCGCGCTTCTATTACTATATACGAGTATGCGGCTTCCCCGCGTCTATCGGTCTAGCCCCACTTCTCGACGACTTTCGCGCGCTCGCGCGTTTTTGGTCATGTTTAGGAGCGATTTTCAACTACTTAAACGCAATTAATCGAAAATCTAAAATTAGCGATTTATAGGCTAAGAGTTCTAGTTTCAAAAGCCGCTTGTTAAACTTAAATCGGACGACCTCCAGAGCATCGAGCCTCTCCGCAAAATATGGCACAATTAAATCTTCATTGCAATAGTGCAAAAACTAATTATCCGTTAGCGCCCAGATTTCGCATACAAAAAGTACATATCAATACCTACTATCTCGCGAAGAGCTTGGTCTACAACTTTAAAAATGATGGAGTTATACATTTTTGAAAAAATCGTTTTTTTCCTCGGTTCTGCAGTGTATTTCCTTTAATTATTGACCGATCGGCTTCTTCGAGTGCTCATTTTATGCGTATTTGAATTACCTACAATTCGTCCATTGGGATCAAACAGATTTCTTTATTATTTTTTATTTTATAAGCAAAAAACGAAAAAATGTGTTTTTTTTTCATTAATTTGTTAATAACAAAAAATAAAATGGGAATCAGGAGTCGAAAAGTGGTCAGTTATGATCGGGAGGCTGTTTCGCGTCTGATGGCACTCGCCGTTATCGGGTGCTATTTTTGCCACAACTGGTGATTTTAGAGCTCTATTGCTTGCACGAGTGTTCGGAGCAAGAGCAACGTTGCGGCCCGATACTTTTGCACACCGTCGAAGCTCGTTCCACGTAGTAAACAGATCATACGTTCAGCAAAAAAAATTCTTTAACGCTGTTATTTACATTGTAGCGCTATGGAATATTTGTTATCATTAACGAGTGGAAAAATTAAATATTTCATCAATTAACACAAAAAAATTGGGTGGTCCGGAACTTTTGCACGCCACTGTATGTTATATAAATACAGTGAGTGTAGAAAGTATTCGTACACGAGCACTTTTGCTGTTTTTATCCTAAATGATGAAAGATGACAACTGGAAAACGACTGAAAAATCAATGGTCATAATAAACCATCCATTTATTAACCACATAATTATGCAAAAAACAATTAAAAAGCTTATTCATTTTTGATAAAACAATAATAATCGAAAAATTTACTGTTTCAGACATACAAAAAGTATTCGTACATTTGATTCTCAGCAGTTAAAATTTATTCTTGAACCGGGGGGAATTTAAATTTCAAAATAACAATAAAGCAGCTCGACTTTGTTTAGCCTCTGACACTCCGCATGAATCTTACTACCAATTGTAAACGAGCAGTTTGCATTGAATTATCAACGATAATGGGTCGAAAAAGCAAAGAAACTTCTGAAGAAAAAAGAAAATTTGTTAGAAACTTGCATAATGAATGCAAAACCCGAAATATCGAAGATCGTTGGAAGACTTCGCCTGACAATACAATCAATAATTGACCGATTTGGAGAACGGAAAACATTGAAAAATCAATGTAGAAGGGGCTGGCCGTGTGCATTGACAGATAGAAACAAACGTTTTATTTTGTGAAAGATTAAAGAGGATCCAAAAATTAGTGCGCAAAATATTGTGAGTAGCTTCTTGGATCGTAATGTTAGTATCTCCGAAAGTACAGTTCGCAATATCTTACGTGACAATGCTTATTATGGATGAGCTATACGCAAGAAATTTTGGGTGAATACGATAAATCATAAAAAAAGACTTAATTTCGCTAAAGAGTATCTCGATAAAGATGAACCGTTCTGGAACCCCGTCGTTTTTGCAGCCGAGAGCAAATTTAATATACCTGAATCCGATGGCAGGCGCATGGTGTAGAGGAAAAAAAATACAGAATTCGATCCGAAAAATCTGCGGCCCACTGTTAAGAGTCAGCGTCACATACGACGAGCGCTTCGAAAACGGGATCCGTAATTTGTCTGGCACTGAGCAAGCAACCGCATTAAAATTTGGAGGGCATATCGAGAATTATGGCACAAAGTGGCTAACTCTCTTATTTTTCCAAAATGATGAAAAAATTTTTGCAGATTTAGTTATCACTGAAGAAATTGGATAATTTTTTATGGTTGGACCAATGTTATCGAAATTTCCTGAGAGTCAGCCCACGCAGCATTAAAAAACACACATTTTGAACTTTGTTTCATGTAATTTGATGCAAAATTGGCTGTCAAATTACG
>JAPYZT010004423.1:0-13247 GCA_030522965.1 Tryphoninae sp. A BG-2022a | reverse complement strand
CCCTTCGCGATAGAACTACCTTAATTATTCAACAACATTACAGACTCGATGCGCATCAAATTATAATATAAATATTCCGCTATATCACACGCGTGTATACGTTATGAGAATACTAAATGTAATAATAATTATTAATGACAAACGATTACGTCGATTGATAAAACGATTTTTATTTTTGTACAATAATTTTCATTATTTTTCACTCATTTCGAATCGAATCGGATTATTATTTGCAAATCCTATTACGAGCACGAATCGATCACGATCGATTGTCGAAACAATATTTCGAATCGAGCGTATAGCAAATGATTTTTATTCGAGGATGTGCGTCGCACGATCTTTCACTTCGAGGAACGCAACGTCCGATATCTGATCGGGACGGGGGTGGAATGAGAAGGGGTGGATGAAAGGGGGCTAGTTTTATCGAAACTCCAGTGATCGCCATGATGGTTTACGAATATTTATACAGTCGAGGAAAATATTATTTTTCCTCTATCACCGCGAGTCCGAGTCTGAGAGTGAGAGCGAGATAAAGAGAGGGAGGGGGAGAGGGAGGGAGGGAAATAAAGAGAGGGAGAGGGAGAGAGAGAGGGAGGGTGATAAAGAGAGAGAGGGGGAGAGAGAGGGACGGAAATAAAGAGAGGGAGAGGGAGAAAGAGGGAGCGAAATACACAGAGAGAGAGAGAGAGAGAGAGAGAGAGAGAGAGGGGGGGGAAGAGTGAGAGGGCGAGAAGGAGAGGAGGAACAACCATTTCACAAACATTCAACTTTATTTTATTTTAGGTCGTTATATTTTTTTTTGCTCCTTTGGTCCGCCCGTATTCTTTTTTGGTTTTTGTTTTTATTCTTGTTGTTGTTGTTGTTATTATTGTTTTTTTTTCTCGTACGTTTCTCCAACGAGTACACGCGTAATTGTTTTTGCGTTCGTTTATTACGAACGGGAGACTCGCGTTGTCTCGTGTACGCCTGTTTCCGCATATTGGTTTCGAGTGTCTGTCTCGTATATGTATATGTATGTATGTATGTAAGCACCGAAATAGCTTTTTATCACTTTCCGTTGAAATTAAATGAGAGAAGCCTCCAAATCTCTTCTCGAAACTTTAGAGAGTATTCGCAAAATTTTCTAAACCGCGTTCTTATTAATAGCCAAAAAAATCGTAAAAAAAAGCTTCCGTTCTACGAATACAACAATGCCGTACTTTTTCTCTCCGCTAATTGGCGAGCAGGGTTGAAACAAAAAAAAATATATTCTACATGTTTCTCTCGGATAAAAGTGAGAACGAGATTAATATTTGTTGTCTAGTGAATCGATGAATATACGCGTGTCGTTTTGACACAACGAAAATACTAATAATTAAATATTTTTATAAAAAATGAAAAAACAAAAAAAAACAAAATTTCATCAGCGATAATGAAAAAACATATATTTAAGCTTTCTTTTGTTATTTTCCGTTGGAACGACCACGACACATTCAATTGAATTTGGCTTGGAAGGCGTGGATTTCGATTAGTATCGTAACGGCTTAGGGGGACGAACGGTAGGGAAGAGGGGAGGGGGGAGGGGGTTGAAGGGATGAAAAAGGGACGGTATAGTTGGTATCGTGGTTTATGACTTCATTTGGAAAAGGCCCGCGTGGAGCTCTATCTCAAGCGAGCAGCAAAAACATTGTTAACCCCCTTCGCCGCTTCCACCCTTTCCCTATCTCACCCCCCCCCCTCTCTCTCTCTCTCTCTCTCTCTCTCTCTCTCCCTCTCCCTCTCCCTCTCCCGCTCCCTCTCCCTCTCCCTCTCCCTCTCCCTCTCCCTCTCTCTATTTACCTGTCTCGCTCTCGCTTCACGATGCTTTTCGCGTATAACGCGACAACTATAACGTCTGGTCTATTGCGTAAGCGTTTCACCAAACTACCCTCTAACCCCCCCCCCTCCACCCTGTCCCTTTCTCTCATGTCTGAGAAAATCGTAAAATCGTTGTCCAAACGTACGAAGCCCTCGTAACCATGTGAGTAATGCCAATTCGTTGCGAGGAAAACCACCCTTATCGTGCGACGCAGCTTTAAACGTGATTGTCTTATCTCTCGGGTCTCCTTGCACGTTTTCCAACTCGTCTTTATTAAAACAAATTACGAGAAATTTTCTTTGTTTTTTCTTGTCTTAAGTTAGCTTCAAGCACGCGCCTATTTATCGATAACATTTATTTTACAATAACATTTACGATAACATTTATTTAATTATTTTTTTTAAACCTTAACCAAAGATCGCTTAAGCAAAAAAAAACAAATTTCCCTCGTAAACCCAAAAATTCTACGCAAAAATAAGTAACAATACAGATACGTACGTAAGATCGTCGTGATGAACCGTGAACTTTTACTCGGGAACAACTTTGCGCATATACTAGAAAGGAAAATAGAAACACGAGTAATAAAATTTTCAAGTATCCTTTCGGTTCGAAAAGCTCATAACGATATTTCGTGCCAAAAGCGAAATGAACACTGACACGTGACATATACATATATCTACACAAACACACCCTCACATATGTATATATATATATATATATATCTATAACAGCCACGATTCGGATATATATATATATATATATATATGTGTGTATATATATATTAGAATGGTGGCCATTGTTTCGACGATACGTGCAATTAAAACGATTTAAAAGTGATTCGATTGTTTCCATTTCGAAGCGGAAGAACCGTTACACGGCTCTCGGTGTCCCGGAGCGCTCGATGGTCCGGCAAATAGCGTGTGGTGGAAATGCCTATGCGTCTATATACATAGGCATTTATATGTATATAAATGCCTATACACACATACACACACACACACACACACACATAAACACAAACATACACATAAACACACAGACGCACACACACACACCACACACACACATCGCACACACACACAGATATCTATGTGAGTAGCATCATATATGTTTGCAGTTTTATATATATAGTTATATGTATATACGAAACGACAGGATTCCAAAGAGGGCGGGAGAAGGAACCCCCGTACTCGTTTCGCCCCAAACCCCGACGTTTACCCGTAGGCAACGAACAAATTGAAACGAGCGTTTTCGACGAACGCTGGATTTAACTGCCAGGTGTAAATTGAAGAGGACTCTGGCATCGTTCCTCTTTGTCTCTCTCTCTCTCTCTCTCTCTCTCTCTCTCTCTCTATCTATCTATCTATCTATCTATCTCTCTCTCTCTCTCCCCCTCCCTCTCTCTCTCTCGCTGGCACTCTCACGCAACTCTGTCACGCTTCGCCGGATGGACAGACAGACGGACGTGCACACGTGCTCACAGGTGCAGCAAGAGAGACTTTTTCTCTCTATATCTGTCCTACTCGCGTACTCACGTAGGAATACGAGCGGCACAGCTCGACGAGTGTGACAGTGATCGACCCAAAATCGTGCAATCTATCCTCGAACGAATCTGCTTTTCGGGCACGCTCCCGATCTACCCTCGCGGTGAAAACGATTCGCGTTGATGCGCGTAGCTTTGGAAAAGTTGAAAAGAAAAAAAAAATTGAAAAAAAGCGATGACAGCTGGTCAAAAAAAAAAAGAATGTTCGACGAGACCCAATGAAACTCTCGCGACGACTTTAATTCCACGGAGGCTCGAACGAACTTGAAATTTTTCTTTACGAATCGAATGGCACGCGAGAAGGGATGATTCTTGTCATTGATGAACGAATGGAAACGATGGTTCGATGAAAATTCACGTATGATATCGAAAATTGTTTTCTTCCATCGTTTGGTCGTTTACGACGAGTGTCAATAAAACTAGGGGATGAAAAAAATGTTTTTTTTTTCTTTTTCTCGCTCGTAATTTTTTTGTTCAATTTTTTGTTCACGTATTTGTTTTTCATCCCTCGGACGAAACGCGTCACGAATAACGAAGAATCTTGTTTTTCGTCGAAAACTTTACAATTTTCCGAAAGAACGTAAAATATATTAAAAAAAAAAAAAAAAGAAAACGTAAATAAAACATTGTTTTTTACTCTGTTTTTTTACAACCCTGCTGCAATGACCTAATATACGGGTGCAACAGTTGCGAGAACGAAGAAATAAAAAATTCTGATGCCCGGACGTAAATCTCAAATTGCTTTACACCGTCACCCCATTTCTTTCATCCCCTATTTTCTCTCTCTCTCTCTCTTACTCGCGGTCGCTCCCTCCCTCGCTTTCTCGCGTTCGCTGTTATCTTGGCTTTCAGCTTTTCGAGCGCGAGAAGAAATATGTCATGATATTTTTGTAACCCTCCTGACGTGGTACGGGGGATGTTTGAGGAGGCGGGGTGGGATTGGAAAACGAAGAATCGAAAAGAACGAAAAGCGAGACAACGAAGGGAAAGAAAAATCCGATAACGAATATTCCATTGTTCGAGTGAACTATGTCGGGTCGCGTAGCACCGTCGCTACATCCGACATAAATTTCGACGTTTAATTACCGCACTCCAGTGACTTTTTGGCTATATTATTCCCATGTATACCCTACGATACATCGTACCTTTTCCACTATCGCAGGGGGTGGGATTGATCTACGCTCCGACGTTAAATAATGGAGAAGAATCGTCGACCAAAAAAAAAAAAACAACAGTTCACTCGTAAATTCCAATATTTCTTGTTCCTTTTTTCCTTTTACGTCGCTCGGGATTACAATTTTATCGATTATCGATTAAAATCATAATTATTATAAAATTGTTCGTATCGAAAATCTGATATACGAGTAATTATAGGATTATCGCGCCCCCATCAGTGGCAATCGAGTGAACTATATTCGTCTCGCAATTCCGCATCGTCTCGTTGCTCAAAAACCTCTCGTCCCATGTCCTTATTTTATATTTTGCAATTTTCGGAACTGCCACGTTTCATGTACGAGCTACGATAAAAGGGTAACGCCGAAAATATTCTCCGCCCCCTCTCTCCCTCTCTCTCTCCCTACAACTCCTCTCCACTAGCGATATATTCATGAACGCATTAAATGAAAATCATGGTTTTATAGCTTGCGCATACTCGACGTTGCAGGGGTTGTATCTTATTATTTTCCGGCTCACCCCTATTTTCTCATCCCCCTGGCCGCACTCGTCGTTATGAAAAGCCAGAAGGAGCGCGCGATTCGCGCAGCGAGCGAAACTCTTTCACGATCTAGGCTCGAGCTTCCACTTACGAACCACCGAGCGTTTTATAAATATTTAACAGTAACCCTCCACCCCATTCCACCCCTTGTTGCCCCGTCCCGCCGTTTGTTTTATAACAAACGCCAACGTATGAAAAACTCTCTCGCTAAAACACGTCAAAGCTCAAAGTAAAAACCTTGTTTATTTTTTGTTCTTTTCTATTTTTTGAGATAATTTAAAGCACGTTCGTGGCAAACAGCTTTATTGGAATTTTTACGAATGTAAAATGAAGAGAAAAAAGAAACGAAAGGAAGAATACTCGTACGAAATAAAAACAAACGAAAAAAAAACGAAAGTATTCGCGCGAATTCGAACTCCTTTCATCCCTCGTATAACGTACGAGTGAATTATTTTTCAGTACGTAAAAATTTAATTAAAAATAGCTTTTGCGATCGATGAATTCCGTTGGACGATATCGTGTGTAGTGTTATTGTTTTTTTTTTTCTTTCGTTTTTTCTTCTCCCGGCCCAGTATCATGATCGTTTGAGAGAGCTGGTATCTTTTCACAAAAATAAAAAAAACATTGTATAGAAAGAGAAAATAGAAAATTAATTCTCGTACGAAGGCAAAAAAATGCAAGATTGAAAGCAGAGGTGAAGGATAGAGGGTGAGGGGGTGTAGGTTTGAAACGGGTGTATAGAAAGAGGGTTGCAATTCGAGTTTCGGGGGAGGGGGTGGGGAGGGGGGGGGGTGTTAGCCACTATAAAACGCGATAGATCGATTCACCGCTGTCGCTACACCTGCCAGAGCAATCCGCTTCCACCCCTCACTCTCTTTCTCTCTCGGTTTTACCATCGCTTCTTCTATTTCGCTACAAACTACATTTCACTCGCGTTACTCTTCATTAACGTCAACGTGTTTTTTTGTTTCTTGTTTTTTGTTTCGTTCTCCAGTCGCGTTCACGGCTCGCGCGAATGCAATGGGAAGAAAAGGAAGACGGAAAAAAGGGAAATAAAAATTGGTGGAAAGAGGCAAATAGGGGTTGCAGAATGTTGGGAAAGTGTAACGCGTCGTGTCGAGAACACAGAAGGGGAATGAGAGAAACGAGAAAAGTGTTCGCGATTCAGAGACGAGGCGGAAGAACGCGGAAATTCGTCACTCTCGTGTTTTCGTTTACACGACGATTCGCCAATTGTCGCGGAAAAAATTTACGGATTCGCGGTACCATGAGGCGAGAGGGTGGGAAAGGGGTGGAAGGAATATGGGAGAATAAAGATTTTACCGAGGGACTAGCAGGACGATTTATCGAAAGGCTTTGTCGCGTTATTGCGAGAGAAAATTGTGAATATAAAAAGCGGAAAAGCGATGACGTTTTTTTTTCAACCCCTGAGGAATTATTCCGTTTCTTTTTGCTTGAAATTTATTTTTTAATTTTTTGTCGTATACAATCGTATATAAATGTATAAATAACGTCACAAACCTCGCAGCAATATTTCATTTATTCGGGAAACAAACGCCGGATCGCGTTGATCAAAGCGAGGCAGAAAAAAAACTACCCCCTTAGCAACAGCAACAGCGATCATCGGTGGCAGTGTCATCGTCCAAAAGAAAGGTCGAGTGGTGAGTTCAAGTGCGATCGAGGGTGCGCGCACAAGGGAGGATACCCGCGAAGTGTGTTCAGTGGGTTTAAGTGGCAGGTTTAAGTGGCTGCGAAAATCATGGAGCAGTGAAAAGAATATTTTATAACGAAGGGGTGAGATTGTGTAACAAAAATAAAAATCGCGTTCATGGATCATCCATGACTTTAATATCTCAACCGTATAATCGTACGTCTCATCAACTAAACCCCCAAAAATTCCTACTGATCGAATAATCCATAATCGACGTAAAAATTAAAAAAAAAAAACATCGATTTTGTTTTTTTTGAGTTATGAGTTCTCGCGAGCGTCGGCTACCGGTTAACCACCAGGGTTGAAAAAGAAACCTCGATAATGGCGACGATATCGTTATAATCGAAGATTGAGAAAAATTGAGGGGAAGGGGGTGGATCAAAAAGAAACGTGACGAGGTGCGCGTTACGGGGTAGGGGCGAGGTATCGCGACCCCCCGAGCGACGAGTTCGGAGGTCGCGAGAAGCGAGCCTCAAAGCCTCACGATAGGTTGCCTTCAAAGCGCCGGTTCACGGGGGTCGTCGGAGGGTACCGGGGGCACTGGCAGCACGAGCATGTGCTGCGTCCTCCAGGGTGCTGACAGAGTGTGTCCCTCCACGACGGGAGGGAAACACAGCGTCACCGGTGTCGCCAGTAACGGCTCGAGGGACACGAACGCGTTGGCCTCGACCGGAGCACAAGATTTACCCCTCGAGTCGCTCTGGGCCGCTGGACTCGACGAGGGTATGGGCTTTCCTCAGAGATGCTCTTACGCCAATCAACGCACACTCTCGAACAATACCAACGCGAATCAGACGCACAATCCTGAAGAATTGTGGCGCGACAGGAATCTCAGCTACAGGTAGTTGCCACCATATCGCGTTTGCTTTCATTTATTTTCATAATGATTGTCGTATTTCATCCCTTACATCTGGGTTTGGTAAAAGGGAGATGATTCGAAAAAAAAACAACATTTTTTTTAATTTCTAGATTTTTGGATTTTTTCATGATTAGTGTTTTTATTTTGAGGCTGGGGATGGTTGTACTCAGAAATTTTGCATTACGTGCAAATTTTCGAATTTCTTTCGTTTTTTTTCACAATTTACTGAAACATTTTTTTTTTTGAAAATTTTTTTTTTTTTTTTTTTTTTATAGCGAGCGATAGTATAATTTATAGAGCTGGTTAATTCGGATATTCACAGCTGTATCTTTTTCATCGTAAATAATATTGGAATCAAAATTTCGGAAAATATTCTAAAATTAAAATATTTTTGGAAAAACGTTTTTTCGCCTATCTAGGTTTACGTAGCTCCTAAAATTTGAAAAGAGTACTACAATTACATTGTTATATCGCTCGAGTTAACAACGTCTGTAATTTGGCCCAATTCAATTTTTGACGAGTCAATCAAAAATTCAAAATAAAATTAAAAAATGTCGAGTCATTCCTCAAAAATCGCCCTTGTCCAAAAAAAAAACATCGTCACCAATCGACAATCCCTATTTCTCAATAATGTGAACAAACGTTCCCTCCCAAAAAAAAAAAAAATACAAAACTCACAGAACACCGACGACAACAACCGGCATCGGTTCTTCGATAAACGACGAGATATGGACATCGGCGAACGATAGAAAATACTTTCGCACTTCGACGACCTCGACTGGTATCGGGTCTTCGATAAATCTCCACGAGAACAATCGTTCGCTCGAGTCGCGAGAGGATGATTATTATCCCGGCACGGACGTCGACGATTCGAAGGACAGCTACAGAAAATATTATCCAACGACACCAACGACCTCGGGTCTCGGCTCGTCGTCCGAGCGCCAATCGGTCGAGACCCAAAGATCCAGCGATCTCCCGGATCATCTTTGGGCGGCCGCGATGGAAGACGGTTTTTCACGTTTCAACGCGATGAAATCGTTGCAAACGATAACGCGTCAGCCACGTCCTAATCACGATTGGGTTAAAACCGAGAGAATCTCGAGATTCACGAAACATCGCACGATTAGCCAACAATCGCCACAGCGCGAACAAGAAATCTGGACCTCGAGATTGAACGAGATCAACGTCTCTGGTTACGCGACTCAACGAATACCACCTCATCGTTGTCATCATCAGACGCGACGAAGCTTTTCGACTTCGATCGTTGCCGATCTCGCTGGCACGTCGAACAACGGATCGCAACAGAGCCTTGGCAGTGGCGAATTTTTGGTGAGTCGAAGAAGTTCATGAATCAAAGTTAAAATTTCATTTTTTTTTACAAATTATTTTTCTTATCGTTTTGTTCTTTTCGTCATTGTAATTACGAACGTAGATTAGTGCATGGGAATAATTTTTATTGAAATAATAAAAACAGATCTTTGTAAAAAAAAAAACAAAATCGTCGGAATTTAATCTTCGACGGAGCAAGTCGATTTTAGTAAAAGCTTGAATAAACTGTTCGTTTTTTTATTTACACAACGGCAATCGTGTTTAATTTATCGATGTAACATTATTATCAATTAATTAGTATTACGAAGATATTATGGTGAGTGGAAAAAAAGTAGAGGTTGGTGAAAAAAAAATGAAAAAGAAAGAAAGAAAAATGAGAGCACGATTAGTGAAATTTCCAGGACGAGCAGCGGGTCGCTGTTGCAATAACGCGAGCTAGAAATTTTCGCGTTATGCATTCCAGGCTTTAACCTCTTGTTAAAAAAAAAACGTAAAAAAAATGAAAAAAAAAGGACAGGAGAAAAAAAATTCGTAAAACACGAACCTGGCGACCGTCGGACATGTTTTACGATATATGGTTGTCCTGATCTCGGTCCAAGCGAGAGCATCACGTATAAACGCTAACACGTGGGGATGAAAGGGTGGGAGAGAGGGGGGCGACCGAAGCATCACGTAGTAAATTTGCCATCGTCCGAAAACGCGAGCAATTTCATCGGGGAATGTCGCGAGAGCCTGGCGTTGCACCAGAAGCCAGGAACACCTCTCACGAACACGCCGGGTGGCTCGACTCGCGCGTTTTCATCCCCTATATCGCAATCTATATATTTATATATGTAACATAGACCGAACATATTACGTATATAGGTATTTGTCGTCGTAGGTAGTCCGGGGGGATGAGCCCTTATTCACCAAAATCTCTCTCTCTCAACGAGAGAGGATTTCCCTCGGCGATTAGGTAGTCTCGTGTACACGTGAATGGCCTCGGGCCTGATACATCGCCTCTCGGCAAGTTGGTCCTTTCTCATCCCTTTCTCATATTCCCTGTATCCTCCTTAGATCGATATACATATATATATCTATATATCAATATACGAATCTAGATACATATATATTCCCTCCCTCTCCCCCTCTCTCTCCCTCTAGCTATATATATATATATATATATATATATATATATATATATATATATATATATATATGAGGGAGAGAGAGAGTTTCTTATATAGATATATATATACAGGGTGAATTTCATAAAGTGTCACAGGCTTTATTCTAAAGTAGTTGAGATCATTCCGAACAAAAATTGCAAAGACACATTAGGAGTATTTTTAATAGTTTATGAGATATAAATTTTTAAAGTTGGTCAAATCAGAGCGTACCGAGAAGCGTTGGCGCNNCTCCCCGTCCTAGCCACCAATGCTCAAGAAATAAAAATACCGGCGTAATAATATAATAAACAAAATTGACCGCTCTGAATTTTGCAGTCCTAAATGTAACGCCCTACACTGTGCTATATACACGGCTAAGCCGGGAGTGGGCGGGTCCAACGCTTCTCGGCGCGCTATAATTGGACCAACTTTGAAAATTGATATCTTGTAAACTATTAAAAATATCCCTAATGTTTATTTGCAACTTTAGTTTGTAACGATTCCATCTACCTTAGAATAAAGTCTGTTGCGCCTTATGAAATTCACCCTGTACATATACATTGAGAATATCTTCCATCTCTCGTGGAGACTGAACGACGAAGGCCCAACAGTTTGGAGCATAGTTTCCATCCCAGACGCTGAGAAATTCAACGCTCGGAACCGTCGTTATGACACTTGGTGATATTCTCACACCGACAGACATCGCCATGATAATAGAGCGATGACACGGATGGTTTACACGACTATATCCGCGCTGCTGTACGTAACGTATTTGTTTGGGATTATGGCGAGAACGCGTTTCCCGTTTATCCTCGTCTCAAATTTCAATGTGTGCTTGGTCGTATTGTTGCATAAAACATAATTGATATTATGGCCGCAGGCTTGATAGAGAAAACGGAATATCGAAATGGAGATTTTGAAAATTCGTTAATAACGAAAAATTGTTTGTTGATAATTAGTGCGCGAAAGTGCGAATCGTTCGGTTACGCGAAATTGTAAAGCACCGAACGTGGATGTCCATTTACGATAACAAGTAATGTGACATAGTATCCTGGATATTCCCGAGGGAATTTCTCTCTCCCCCCCCCCTCCCTCCCTCTCTCTCTCTCTCTCTCCTTCTCTCGCTCCCCCTCACTCTTTCTCTCCATCTCTCTCTCTCTCTCTCTTTCTCTCTCTTCCTCTCTCTCTTCCTCTCTCTCTATCTCTCTCTATCTCTCGTTCTCTCTCTCTCTCTCTCACCCTGTCTCTCTCCGTCGTCATTAGGATGGATCAATTTCGATGTGCCCGGGCGAGCGAACACCCGGACGATGAGTACCTAATTAGTATATAACACGCTATATATATATAGATAGATAGATAGATGGAGAACAAGATAAATAGAAACGAGAGTGACCGTGGGGCACCACGTTATCGACACACGTTTGTAACGCTCTCCCATAATCATTTACGTGTGGAATAGATCGAGCGACAAAGAATCAGGGAGCTAGTTAGCCATGTTCGTAACAGTAATATTCGCAAATTATTGTTACAGTAACGCGTCCTACCAACCACCTCGCTATTTGTATATCTACTAAACCATAAAATATCATTCTTTTCCATCAATTAATTTAAAAAAATATTCAAAATTCTATTCCAAAAATTGTTTTATTTAAAACAAAAACATTCGAACTAATATAAATCGCTAAATATCATTTTCCCTTTTTCATTGATTAATTACAAATCATAATCAAAAATCTATACCAAAAATTTAGACCAATAATATTAATCCTCTTGATATAAAAATAATAAAATTATCGATAATCGACTAGAAAAAGTAATTTATCGTGTTAACTGGTTTATTGAAATACGATAAAATTATTGAAATTTTGTTCTTTTTTCATCGATTAATTACAAATCATAATCAAAAAATCTATTCCAAAAATTTAGACCAATAATATTAATCCTATTGATATAAAAATTATAAAATTATCGATAATCAACTAGAAAAAGTAATTTATCGTGTTAACTGGTTTATTGAAATACAATAAAATTATTGAAATTTTGTTCTTTTAATTTTTTTGTTTTATACTATTAATTTTCTGCTTTTTCATTAATTCCGACATCGAATTATCGTGCGTCGATCCTGGCTGCTTCAACGACGGCTTATCCGCATCTCAAGCATGTACGCGTACGCCAATCAATGTTTTCATCGCGAATGTCAGCTGTCGAACAAGCAATGTGAGCTTCGGCATCCAAATCGTTGATACATATATATATATATATATATATATATATATATATATACACAGCTTCCTGCCGATCCTCGCTCTTCTGTCTGCCTCGTCCCGAGAGCCCGGGAAATTTTCGATGCATCGGTGGTTGCTAGTGCACCATGGATCTCGCCTTCTCTCTATCTCCCTCTCTCCCTCACGCTCGCATCGTCACCACAAAACCGGAAATCACTACTGACTGTCGAACGCTCTCGCGTGTGATTTCCTACTGACATAGAAAGCCTCGTTATACAAATATCACGAAATTCGTACCGATATCCATGAACACCCATAGGAGTATTTCACGTTTTGAGGTAAAATCATTCGATCGTCACAATCATCCATTTTCCGTATTTCACACGTAACGCATTAAACAAATCGTTTAAACATATTACCATAATTAATCATAAGTATTTATTTATTTTATCGAAACAATTATCGTCTCCCAATTCTTGTGCCGCATAATTTCGCATTGCACTTTAATATTTTTAGAAATCTCCTATCAAAGGATTAAAATTAAAATAAAAGGCAAAAATAAAATATAAACAATTTATTGAGACTTTGAATAAGAGAAGGAAAGAATGATTCTTGCTCCAATCCGTCGAGCCACACAGGTTAAAGATTAATTTCAGACTGTTTAAATGTTGGCTAGCTGATCCTTTTATCCAGTTATAATCGAAACAGCTTGACCAATATTGTTTTATTATTTTACACTCCAAATCTGGTTTACATTATTTCCCAGATTTGGAAGTTGGATTTTGGAGTAACTTTTTCGTTGAATTTGTCTGAGTCGGCGTTCGCATAGCCTAGTATCGAAGGTGGCTTTAATGCGCGATGCCGATTCAACGGATTGTTGG
>JAPYZT010004422.1:0-10388 GCA_030522965.1 Tryphoninae sp. A BG-2022a | reverse complement strand
AAATTTTTTCCAAATACATTCACGCATTGTAAAAGCTATAAGAAAACAAAACAAAAAGAGAAAGAACGAAACTCATAAAGAATTTTTCTTTGGTGTTTTAATGATCTGGACAAGAGGAAAACTTATACGCTCAATACTTGGACAATACGAGCTATATATTTCTTTACCTCAGTTCCCCTGGGATGAAGAGAATCGAAAGCTTCAGTTTTGTAGATAAGATTTCGCAATTTTGTTGGTTTCTTTGAACACACCATTTGATCCTGGTCCTTCATTTTGAAAATTTCGTTCTCGACGTAATTTATGATATGTCTACCTTCACTCGTTCCACAAATTTCCGCGATACCACTGAGCAGCAAGAGCCTCTATTACTCGGTTATATTGCTTTATTATCGAAGAAAGGTGGTAGAGAGTGGAAGTGGAATTGGGAGTGGGTCGAGAGCGAGAGAGAGGTGCAGCATCCACCCCCGGGAAAAGTCACACGTCCTCACATGCGCGTCTCTACCGAACGGACCATCGATTTGTTCCTTTGGTTTCTTGGCTCTCTCACTCTCTCACTCGACCTCTCGAAGGATTATCCAAAAACGCCAGCAAAAGATCGAAATTATAATATTACGTTCGATGGCTTGAAGGAATCCGTTTACTAGAGCATAAAAAACTTTTTTATCCAACACTTTTATTCAAACGACTTCAATAGAAAATCAAAAAATATATGTCTCTCACGTCCAGTTGTAAATATAATTTGTTACTTGATGCTTAGTGTCTTTGTGACACATATGTACGTGATTAACGCTATACTTCAAAACGTTATGATTTATTCAGGATTGTACGTAATCAATCCGTCATACTGGTCGTACAGTCCCACTTCATTGATCTTTCCACAGCCATTTTCCACTTTGAATAACGAAGATCACGTTCTGAAAGTAATGAAAATTTTGTTTCTCATTCAAGGAACATTAAATTGAAATATGGAATCTCGATCGAACGAGAAAATAATGATTTACCGTCATCGCTGATCGAAGTAGTAAATTCGGTCCCTTGGGACAATTCCACCTCATTGATGTCCATTAGACCTGCACCCACAGCAGCAAGAATTGCTGCGCCTAATACCGTCGATTCAACCATGTGGGGTCTCACTAATAAAGAACGAGCAATTAAAATGTTTACTATGACAATCCGAATTTTTTGCAGTTTGTGGTTTGTGGTTTAGACAATAAAATCGTACCAACTGATATTCCAATCAAGTCAGCCTGCAACTGCATTAACATATTGTTAACTGTCATTCCACCGTCCACCAGAAGTGTTTTTAATCTCGTGCCGGAATCCTTGATCATTGCCTCAAGGATGTCGCGTGTCTGGAAGCAAACGGCTTCGAGAGCAGCTCGTATGATGTGGTACTGCTGTGTGTCCTCTGTTATACCGCATATTACTCTATCAAAAATGTAGAATTAAAGAATTAGCATTAATCATTTTAGTTCCCAGTATTATGTAATCGTTATTTTGTTTTATTCAATATTCCGTCACAAAAAAAGGTACATACCCTCGAGCATCCTGTTGCCAATAAGGAGCATAGAGTCCTGAGAAAGCTGGCACAAAATAAACGTCACCGGTATTACGTACATTCTCTGCCAAATCCTGTGTTTGTGAAATATTTTCCAATAGCTGCATATTATCGCGCAACCAGGAGAGTGCAGCACCAGCTACAGCGACTGAACCCTCAAGTGCGTACGTAGCTTTTTGTTTGCCAAATTTATAAGCAACTGTTGTTATAAGTCCATGCGTCGAGTCCACTTTCTACAAGGATTATCGTAGCTAACTCTCATCACTCTCTTTTATCATTTTGATTTCTTATCAAGGAAATTTTGTTGTGAAAAAAAATATTTTTCCAGAAAATCATATGTTACTAAATTTATCAAAGATTAATGGACGAAACCTGATGTTATGGAATTTATAATCAGTTCTTTTTTATTTTTGGTGTTTCTTTTTATTACTCACGACATTTCCGGTATTGTAGAGAAGAAAACATCCTGTGCCATATGTAGCTTTTGCCTCACCTGGTTTTAGACATAATTGTCCCAGTAACGCACCTTGTTGATCGCCTATGCACTGTTAGTAAGAAAGCAAGCATCGATAATGAATCTTCAATAATGATTGAAAAATATCTATTTATTAGTTCAGGTAGAACTTACTCCGGATATTGGTACTCCAGCGAGAACTTCAGGGTTCGACACATAGCCATAAATCTCCGAGCTCGAACGTATTTCCGGTAACATATTTGGTGCAATGTCAAAGAATTTTAATAAAAGAGGATCCCACCTAAGACTATCGATGTTCATAAGCATCGTTCGTGATGCATTCGAAACATCCGTTATGTGAAGCTCGCCTTTAGTAAGATTCTGCAAAGTTTCACTTTTAAAATGATACAGAAAATAGTATTTAAGTGATATAATTTTATAACGATAAACAACTATGTATACCCAAATAATCCATGTGTCAACGGTTCCAAAAGCACATTTTCCAGCTTGTACAGATTGCTTGACCCTTGGAATGTTGTCGATCAACCAACGAAGTTTCAAAGCACTGAAGTACGGTGACATAGGCAAACCACAGAGAGGCTTTAGATAAGTTTTATTTCTTGATTTATTGGGTATTTTATCGAGTATATTTTCCAATGTACTCGTCGTTCTCATGTCAAGCCAAACTGCGATAAGGACGAAAAGGCTGAATTTAAATAACGAAGAAATGAAAATGAGCGAATATTCTAAATTCTAAAGATTTTCGTATAAAGTGTTTTATTATTTCTATTAATAATGAAGATAGAGAGGTAAAGTTTAGTATTATTTTTCCAATTAATAAATACTGTTTTCCTACCAATAGCATTGTGAAGGGGCTCTCCAGTCTCCTTGTCCCATACGAGAGTTGTTTCACGCTGATTGGTAATACCAATGGCCTTTAGTTTATTTTTATCGATACCCAAATCGTTCAGTTTTTCCATTGTTATTGTTATGCATGTCATAACAGCCTTCAGTATCTCTTTTGGATCTTGTTCGACCCATCCTTCTTGGGGATATTTTTGCTTTATCGCAATCTGATGCGACGCTATAATCTTTCTTCGAGGTACGTCAAACACCTATGATTTTATTTTATAAAGTTTGAAGTATGATTAACGCCATGTTTTCAAGTTAGGAAAAACAAATTTATTCAGAATTTTGTTATAACGCGATTAGATTAAAGGTAGGAAGAAATCAAGCATGTATATATGTTTTTTCACCAACTAGTTATGTCAAATTTGGTTTTTCTTTTCATAAAACATAACACAGAGTTGATCTCTGTTAATATTGATACATTTCTTACAGGTATTGGCATTTCATTTGGGAAAGTATATTGTTTAAAAGTGCGGCACTTTTAAAAATATCAAAGGTTAAAAAAACATACATGGCCACTATTGGTTCTACTTTTCTCACACGCGTGGCAAATTTTTCTCCTATTCAAGGTCGTGTAATCTCGCCATCAACCTGACTGTAGCATATATATACTCAATCTTTAGCATAATCTCGCAATATTAACGAAGAATCCTGAATTACCACAAATCTAGCACTGCTGGTACCTTCGTCTATAGCTCCAACATAATAACTTGTTTGCTTCCCTTTTTCTGGCATAACGAATGTGACGTATACACGCCTGATAAAATTTCACTGCTGGAATTTAAACACTTCCGATTGTTTACACTTTAAGCGATGACTTACGATTAACCTTCGACACTTATCGAAATGATTATGTAACACAGTCTTCTCGTATCACCGGTGTGAATACATGCGGGTAGAAGTAAAGCCAAATTATTTCTCAATGTTGACAACGTTGTGGTCAAGACACGTCAGCTAACTTTCGTAACGTGTGAACCATTTTGTTATGTCTACGGGACAAAGTACGACGATCTTTTATCAATTGTAATGGTTGGACGACTCGTTTCGTTATTTGTGTTTACGATATCATTTGACATGCTTCCAGTATACTATTATAATTTAATTGAACATTCGACAATGCCAATGAGCGTAAAATGATAATGAAGAATCTCACCGATAAGTAAATCACCTATATTGTCGATTAACTCGTCGATAAGCGAAGAATGAGCTTATAGAAAATCAATATAGGGGTCGTCATCTAGCGGGTAAAAATTTGAAATAATCGTAGGTGGCGCCAGTAGAACATTGTCGTTTCACTGTCTCGCCGGTAGGTGAAGATAAGCTAGCAAGCTCGGACTCCGGAGTTCTCGTCTCATTTCTCATTTCATTTTGCGTTACCGGTAAGGAAAGTACTGTTTCCGTGGAGCAATTTTTTGCTCCTATCTCTATCGTCCCTCGGTAATTTTCATATCGTTCCGTCTATTCGTTCGTACATATCGTTCAACACCTCTCTAATACGATGAAACTCTCACGACGAGACGATAATTCAATTATATCTACGGGATTGTGTCTCGTATCTTCATCCCCGCATATCATATATATATCTAACATATGTATATATGTATATAATTGTGTGTAACAAAAATTCTGCAGAATTCCGAGATTGAGTGTGCGATCGCGTTAAAAATGTTCTAGGTGGATCACTAGTAAACTGGCGACGTAATACGCGTTCGTTACTTGGCCGGACTTTACGAAATACGGTAGAGTAAGTACACTTTTATCATCCTTTTCTCCTTCTTCTTCATTCGATTTAGCATCGTTATTCACATCGTTGTCAATAATTGCGATCGAACTCTAGTTATCATTATGTCTGCAAGAAAACTGTGACACTTTCTTCATCAAATTGCCGTATGAGATATCTATTTAATGACTGGATCCGTACTAAAATGGGGATAAAAAAATGAAAAAAAGCCTCCATCCCAGGCCCTCTCGTGCCGAAATTCGTGTGTGATCGTCATGATACGTGAGACAAGGAAAGAAAGAGAAAGAGAGTGAAAAAGACAGCGTGAGACGTCGTGTCATTCGTAAACTGCGGCGAAGAGGTTACCAATCTCGTGACGTGTCAAACTCTCCATTCCATATGGTGGTCGGCTTCCGCTGGTCATTGACATGCTGGCATTTAACTCACGTTTCCATTCGCAACCTTTCTCCATTGATAAACAATTATTCCTCACTGATTCGCGGATTAATCCCAATTCGTGTATTAACATGTCTCGTTAACGAGGAGAAAAACGGATGGTGTAATTGATATTTTTTTTTTTGTCACTCGCGACATATTTACCAAGAAGTTTGATATTGAAGAATTCGAATTTTGTTTTTCATAACCATGTTTGGTCTTTTCGATATGTTCGTACTAGAATGCTGAAATTATTTCAAATGGAGTTTTTGATTTTTTGGAAAATTGGGGCGTTTGTTCTGTTTTGCACAATTAAAATTTTTGAGCTCATACTTACTACGCAAATAGGCTAGAAAGGAAAGAGTATGGTTGGTAAGAGTTTGGAAAGAATGGATAGTCATTCAGGTTTGAGAAAACTTTGAATTTCGCAGAGTGTTAATTTCTTCCAATCGCAGATCTAAATTTCATCTTGAGCTCATACGAGGAAGAATCTTTTTGCTACTGCAAACATTGGGACTCGTTCATTTGTAAAAATATTTGTATTTTATCAGAAATGCAGCGATTTCTTGAGTGACTTCGATAAATGCGCTAAATATAGAAGTTTATCGAGAACAAGCTCTGGCTAAATTCCCAAAAACTCTAAGAGTTCCTCCTTCGCGAGACTTTATGTTTCTTCATACCGATTCTACAAGTATAATGTTTGGATTTTCTGTTTGTCTTTTCATTTTTTTTTTCTTTTTCTAATAACATTGCATCGTTAAATAAACTTGTCTGATCGCAAAGATAATAAACATGTTTAAGAGATTTGTTGAAAAAATATTGTGGCAGATAGAGTAATTAGTGAAGTGAAATAATAAAGAATAATCGAGGAAATATGTCATTTGTGTATATAATGAGATTGGGAAAAAAAATCTTTTCAGTGCTACTGTAAGGACTCGGCACGAAACAGGATAATCCCGATGATGCAGCAGCAGCAGCAGCCAGTGATGGAGGAGGGATCGGTCTATGAGCCACCCACGTACGATGAAACATTCCCAGTCCTTCCAGGATCAGCATCATATACCAACAATCCGCATACGCAACCAATTAACAGCAGGATGCGTGTCGGAGGTTCGGTTATCACACAAGTAATAACCAAAGTTTTTAAAACTATTTACTAGACTTATTTATTTTGATTATGTCGAAAAACGTTTGCGCCGATGCTGATCAAAGGCTCAGATTACACGGACTCTCATGTAAAGCTAATCTAATATTTCCATTGAGCAATATAGATTCAATATTTTCTATTTTGTCAACTTGAAAGGTTTTTACCGTCCCCCTGGAAGAGCGTAAATTCGATCACAGTGACAAATTCGGCGAGGGCGAATCGATGCGGACGTGTCAGGCTATAATGAGAGAGACTCACGTTCACATAGAGATGTGTTCATCGAAGAATCAATCGTTGACATTCGTCGTGAACGGGAAGATGCACGATGTTGTCGAGGCGAAACGTCGGATACTAGCAACTTTCCAGACGCAGGCCAATAAGCAAATATCCATTCCGAAGGAGTATCATGGTATGATACTCGGCAAGCAAAGATTGCGTCTCAACGAGCTCGAGAAGAATACCGGGACGAAGATCACTGTACCAGGTGTCGACGTCCAATCTGACATAATAACAATAACTGGGACCAAGGAAGCTATCGAAAAAGCCGAACACGAGATCAAAGTGATATCGGACGAGCAGTCGAGGAAAGCTTTCGAGCGGATCTCTGTGCCAAAGATCTATCATCCGTTCATATTCGGTGCTCATAATGAAAATCTTAATGCCATGATCGCAGAAACCGGGGCGAGAATAAACATTCCACCGCCTTCCGTTCAGAATGACGAGATCACGATAGCTGGTGAGAAGGAAGGCGTCAACGCAGCCAAGCAGATGATCGAGAATATCTACAAAGACATGGACAAGAGATGCACGACCGTGTGCGTGGAAGTACCAAAATCCCAGCACAAACACGTCATTGGACATCGTAACAGTACGATCGCCGAGATCTTGCAGTTGACAGGTGTGAGCGTTGAAATGCCACCGGTGGATTCACCAGGTGGTACTATCACATTGCGCGGTCCTCAGGAAAAGTTGGGTCAAGCGCTTAACAAAGTTTATGAGAAAGCCAACAGCGTTAAAACCGCCACTGTCGAAGCACCCACGTGGATTCATAAATTTATCGTCGGACGCCAAGGTGCTAATATCAAGAAGTTAACAAGTGACCTGCCCAAGATTAATGTCGAGTTCACCATGAAGGAGGACAAGATCAAGATCGAAGGGCCACCCGATGAAGTGGAAAAGGTCCGAGAAGTATTGGAAACAGTCGCCCGCGATTTCATGGAAAAACTCACTTTTGTCGAACTTCCGATTGATCCAAAGTTCTCCAAGTATGTCATTGGCAAAAACGGCTGTAATGGTAAGTAAAGGGCGATTCTTTTTTCATCGTACTACCACCTTTACAGCACAAATAGACTACGGTTTTTATTTATTTTCTTGAATTATGTGAGTAACGCGAGTAAAGTTTCTGTGTAATTGAAAAACTCACAATTTTGCAAATAATAACATCGAGTTATAATCGAGTTATGGTTTTTTATTTTTCCTTACAGTGCATCGACTAGAGGCCGAGACGTCTGTCGTAGTAAACATATTCGAGAACGCTGGTTGCAACACGATTCGCATAGAAGGAAATCGGGCTGGTGTCCAAGAAGCTGAAGCGGTAAGACGATTACTTCTTCTTCATTTTTTCACCCCCAGTTTGACTGGGGCAGCGTTAACCAAAGCTTATATCGTTTATTGTTGGCCGACAGAAACTTCTGGAAATGGTAAGAAGATTAGAGTCCGAGAAGGAAAAGGACGCGATAATAGATCATCGTTATTACGCGAGTATAATCGGCGCCAAGGGTGAAAAAATAAAAGAGATACGTGACAAATTTAACAACGTATTAATAAGTATACCCGGACCTGGTGGAGTGGACGATATAGTGAAGATACGTGGTCCAAAGGACGACGTCGATAAGTGCCATAAACATCTGATGAAGCTCGTCAAGGAGCTCGATGAGAATAATCACATTCTGGAATTTCCATTATTCAAACAATTTCATAAATACGTAATAGGACGGGGTGGTGTCAACATCCGGAAGATACGCGAAGAAACGCACACCAAGATCGATCTGCCTGCCGAGGGTGTGAACAGCGAAGTAATCACAATTACCGGAAAGAAAGAAAATGTGGAGGAAGCCAGAGACAAGATACAACAAATTCAGAATGAACTGAGCAACATTGTGACAGAGGAAATATCGATACCCCAGAAATTTTACAACTCCCTTATCGGCACGGGTGGCAAACTCATTCATTCTATAATGGAGGATTGTGGTGGCGTGACGATAAAGTTTCCTCCTGAAAATAGCAAGAGTGATAAAGTAAGTATAAGAGGGCCTAAGCTCGACGTCGAGAAGGCCAAACAGCAGCTCATCGACCAGACGAACGAGAAACAATTGTCGAGCTTCACCGATACGGTACGAGCTAAGGCGGTGCATCACAAATTTCTCATCGGCAAGCAGGGTGCGAACATAAAAAAACTTAGAGAATCCACCGGCGCTCGAATAGTTTTCCCAACCGACAAGGACGAGGACAAAGAGCTCATAACTTTAATAGGAAAGAAAGATGCCGTTGAGAAAGCGAAAGCCGAGCTCGAGTCGATGATTACCGATATCGATAATACCGTCGACGACGAGATAAGCATCGATGTAAAGCATCATAGACACTTTGTTGCTCGTCGCGGTGGTGTACTTTATCGGATTACCGACGAGTGTGGCGGTGTTCAGATATCGTTTCCTCGCGTTGGTGTGGACAGCGATCGAGTCTCGCTTAAAGGACCTCGGAATTGCATCGAAGCTGCCAAGCAGCGAATGCGCGACATTGTCCAAGAGCTTGAGTCTATGGTAACCGTCGAGTGCGTCATACCACAGAAGCATCATCGTACTGTAATGGGCGCGAAGGGCTTCAAAGTACAAAATATTACGTTCGAGCACAACGTACAGATTAAATTTCCCGAGCGGGAACCTCAACAGGATGAAAATACAAACGTCGATAATCAACAGCAGCAAGCAGTAAACGGCGAGGAGAACGGCATTGTTGTTGCGAATCAAAAACCAACGGAGAATCCGCCAGCTTGCGATATCGTTCGTATCACCGGCCAACCGGACAAAGTTGAAGCCGCCAAACAGGCTCTACTCGATCTCGTGCCAATAGTGATCGAGGTCGAGGTCCCCTTTGATCTTCATCGTCAGATAATCGGTCGTTCCGGAAAGGACGTAAGAGTCTTGATGTCGAAATACGACGTTCATATAACTCTCTCGTCCGCCGAGGAGAAGCTTGATCTTATCAAGATTATTGGGACGAGAAGTTGCGCCGAGCAGGCCAAAGAAGCGATACTCGAACGATGTCGGGATCTTGAGGCCCAGAGAGAAGAACGCGAGCTCAAATCTTACGAACTTGAGATCGAAGTTGATCCGGAGTATCATCCGAAGATCATCGGTCGTCGCGGTGCTGTTATCACCAAAATTCGCACCGATCATGATGTTCAGGTGATCTTTCGTCGCAAGGGCGATCCCGACGAGCGTCTCATTACCATCAGAGGTTTTGAGAAAAATGCTCACGATGCCAAGGAGGATATCATGAAGATTGTGAATGAATTGTCCGGTCTCACCAAGGAGGAGATTCACATTAATTCGGCTGTACACTCGCGTTTCATTGGCGCCAAGGGCAAAAATATACGCATGTTAATGGCGGACTTGAAAGTCGATATTAACTTTCCACGGAAGACCGATCCCGATCCTGATCTTGTCACCATTGTCGGAACTGAGGAGAATGTCGCCGATGCCAAGGAACATCTTCTCAATCTCGAGGATGAATATGTAAGTATCTTATGTACGCCAATTGTACGCGAGCTAACCAATTGCTTTTCCTTCTCTTTAGTATTTATAAACAGTCGTGTCGCATCGAACGATTAGTTATAAATAATAGTCTTATTTATTCTTTACTATCTAATATACTATTATGATATATATTATATACTGTATTATAATATATATATATATATATAATTTAATATAATATCTAATATATTATATAATATATATACTATATATTATATTATAATATTTAATATATTATATATTATATATACATATATATATATGTACAATACATATACTATATATTAAATTATAATATCTAATATAATATACTATGGAATACTAATAATTATAATTTTTCGTAGCTGCAA
>JAPYZT010004420.1:0-13277 GCA_030522965.1 Tryphoninae sp. A BG-2022a | reverse complement strand
TCTCTCTCTCTCTCTCTCCCCCCCCTCCCTCTCTCTCGCGAACGGATCCTTTTTCTCAAACGAGCTGCAAGTACGCCAAAGCATATGGAATCGTGTTCGATCGAAACGTCCGGAAATAGAATCCTCTTTGCGTACCGAACAAAGTCTTTGGCGCTCACGTTTTTCCTCGAACAAGGCAATCCTCGATTTGACGAAGAAAAATTGCAAGATACCAGAGTCCCAATGGGAAATTGGATCCATTTCGCGTTCGTCCTCGTTTATCTTGAAGAACAAAGGACAAAAAAACGGAAATCAAACTTACGACAAATTAATCGATTTTTCTTTATTGTTATTGCGTGTCGGTGGATGTTTATAAATATTGTTCATAGTCACCGGAAGAAATAAATATCGCGAAGTATACTTTCGTTCGTTTCTCTTTGTTTCGGTCACACGTGCTCCAATATGTATATACGTATATGGAACTGTATAAATAGATACACGCCTATATACAGGGTGAGGCACATAAAGTGTTACAGGGCAATAGCAATCAAACTATTAATCATATCCAAAAATCTATCAATTGTAACTTTTCCTGTACCCCATTACCTCCATCGAAATAACAAAAAATGGTCACATTTGATGCCCCCCCCCCCCCACAGTACATCTTTCGATTGGAACATTTTTTTGACGTCTTCATAACATTATCAAATATTTGGTAATGATCCGAGATATTTAAATTTGTATCATCGATACTGACCTTGAATGACCTTGAACGACTTTGACCCCCTAATGTCTTTATGCGACCTGAATTACTCGACAAAATGGTTGAAAAAAGTGTCCCATTCCATTAAAAAAAGTGACCTTGAGTTGACCTTGATGTAGCTACAGGGTCTCCACCAATAAAAAAAAATGGGGTGGTCCAGTATAAAGGCCTTCTCGAACACTGAAACTTTTGTCTAAAATATTTTTCGATCTGATCGATAGTTCGAGTGCCATTGTTCTGTAACACTTTACGTGCCTCACCCTGTATATAGCGAGAAGTCGTCGAGGGGAAGTTGTTTGGAGGGTTGCTCGTGAATTCATAATATCCATTTAACCATCGACTTTTTTACACGACGCGTCTGGCTATTTTATCTTGCAAAAACCGAGTCGAAACATTTCTGTTGACGACCGGAGCGCTCTTCGCAGGTTGTACGAACTCCAACGTTTAGATATAAAGTACGTGTATAATATATATATATATATATATAGGATTTAAACGAAAGAAGAAAAAACAACGAGTTTATTAATGTTATAGCGGATATAATGAGACGATAAAAAAGAAGGGAAATAAGTGTAAGTTGAAGGGGGGGGGGGATCGACGATCGGAATGACGAGTGCGAGAGAAACGAGGTTGAGCAAGCTTCGTCTCGGCGTAAAGGTCGATGCGAAAAAGGGCGTTTGAGCAAGGCCCATTAGGTAATTGACGTACAACGATGAAGAAAATTAAGATATACGATAGGGACGATCCGTTTTGCGCGGGCTTTGGTGAAATGCGTAACGTGGTCGATGAGGGGTTGCGCGCGCAGGGAGAAAGAGTGGGGGGCTGGAGTGGAGAGGGAGATGCGCTGACGGCGATGCGCAAAGGCAAAAGAACTTCGGCGATATAATTACGATGAATTATAATGGAATATAATTGACAGGGAAATGGTATAATTCGAGACTTTCTCGGGCAAGCTCTTCTTTCTATTCATCGCGAACGCTCGAGATTTCGTCCATAATCTTCTTTCTTCTCCCCCCCCCCCTTCCTCCCCTCAGCCTACTCGTTCTCATCCGTTTTACTTGTACGTTTCCTGCGAAACGTTTTGTTCGCTGATTATTATAATCTTTTCCTCGCTACCTCCGAGTGCGGATACGTATATTTACATAATCTAGACTACCATCCACTTTCAATTACGCGAACCGATAAATGAGCACTTACACGCGAACTTACGGGATATACGTATGTATGCCTCGTATTATTCGCCTTAATATAATATATATATAATATACATTACTAATAAATTATTATATTATCATTATTATTATATTATTATAATATAATAATAATAATAATAATAATATATATAATAATTATTATATTAATTATATATTATTAATATAATTTAAATTATATTAATTATAATAAAAATTTATATTTATATTAATATATATAAATATAAATATAAATTAAAGTTATAATTAATATGATTCATATTATATTAATATATGTAAATATATATATATATATGGATTTTAAAAGACGAATATATATTTTCCAAATATTTAATTTCCAAAAACTGTTCTCATCCGGCAAATAATGAAATCGTGCAGCCGGGCCTTTTAATTGAAATGAAAGTAAAATGTTACCTGGACGAGGCGACGAGAACTGTTTATCGACAACGGCCATTTTGAACTTGGCATATTAGCACGAAGCCTTTTGACCGAAGCGATTCGTCCCCTACGCAAAGGGTAAACAAGCTCTCGACTCTAAGAGGATTGTCGAGCGAGGTTGAATTAAGGTTTCGTTCGGGAAAGGGAACGAGCAGAAAAATAGAACTTGGACAAAGTACCGCGAGTCTTTTATGAATACGAAATTGAACCAGTTTGCGTGGAAGCCACTGGGGGGCGGGAGTGGGGGTCAACAAATTTTCTCCCCAAAAATATTTTTTAAGGGATTTACGAATTCGAAAATTTCCCGCGTAACACGAAAATTATAATTGTAATGGCGCTTTGTTTGAATTTGTCGGTGAAAAACTATACAAAACTGAATATTCATGTAAATTTCAATATCCATCTCCCCTTCCTACACCGATAGAACGACTTTCACCGGGGAATCCGACAGTCTCTTTCCGTCTCTCTCTACGCCAATCTCGGAAAAAGAAACGAGAGAAACAAACGTTCTTACGTTTACTTAATTTTTCATATTTTTTACTCCCTCGGGAATGTCTGTTGTTTATTTATTTCTTTTCAATGATCATTAATTAAACTTTTTCTCAGCGATTCGCACCTTCGTATTATCATTTATAAATCATTCGTCGAAAGATAAAAAATTCTCGTTAATTACATAGGCGAGAAGAAAATAAATTAACATTGAATAAATAATTTAGTTGGAGCGAAGTCGCATTGTAATCTTGGCTCGATTATATTTAGTAAATTGTCGTGAGAATATAATGGCTATGGGAGATTGCAATTGAATCGGCAAAACACTTTATGTCGCGAGGTAAAACGAGTTTTATGGTGCTCGGTGGTGTCCGAGGCGTATGCACAATAAACCGAGAGAGAGAGTGAGAACGATGTAACGAACTTCTTCTCGTGTATATATATATATATATGTCACCGTAATAATAAAATAATTGCCGAAGAGAAAACGTTTAAAGTGATGCGCACGTGCGCGAGAAGAGTCCCAGGCAGGAGGGGGAAGCCTGAGGACACTGGTGCGCATGCGTGGCGGTGTGGTCTCTCGCATTAAATGTAATTACCCACCGATACGACGAGAGACATGTGCTATTATTATCGCATCCACGCGGTGGTCCGGTCGAGCGGTGGTCTCGCTGCATGGTGAAAAAATGACATTAAATTATTAAAAAAACATACTTTAACGACGGTCTAGATTTTTTTATTTTTGCATTTTTTAACCTTATTTTTTCGTATATTTTCATCGCTTTTAGATATATCTGCATTTGTGAATTCGTCTTGTCTATCTTTCTCGGATTTTGACAAGCTTTACAATCTCCTATTCTTCTACATTCAGTCTCTTTTTATGCGAATCCCGGCTGCAATCGCTTTCGCTCTCATTCTCTATCCTCCTCTATGCTGTATCGCATTTGCCGTGGACGGATGGAAACTACAGAGAACCTCAGTCGATACAGGTCCGGTCTTGCCTAGTTTTCCCCAGTGACAATCCGAGTAAACTCAAGCACGATCACCGGAGGCACTGAGGGTCCCGGCACCTCCTCAACTGTGAGGTCTGATGATGAGCCATCATCCTTGCCCGGTTGGCCGTCGCCATCCGCGTGATGAAGAACTGTCTTGCGGGAGCACCAAAGCCGAACACCGACTCAACACAGACAACTTAGACATTTGTTTTGGTGAAATCCGAATCGCCAGGATTGCAGAAAAAAAATTTTTTTTTCCATTCGCGTCGAGAGTAGGAATCGAACCCTGGTCCTCTGCGTGGGAGTCCGGCGCTCTATCCACTGAACCACCGCACTCCTTCTTACATCGATTTAAGGTTTTAAGACATATTTCTGGCTGAAAATAATTTATTTATAAGCGTGAATTTTTAAGAATCGATGGGACATGGGGTGAATTTTGAAAATCGTTTGCGGGAATGGAGTTAAAAATGGAGAATACGTTTTTTGGTACGAGACGTAACGTAAATGACGAAAAACTTGGATCGATGATTCATGGCCGTCGGAGATGGTTGTATAGGTAAAAAGAAGGGGCTGTGTACAGCCTTGACACCCTTGGTCTGCACAGCACAGGGTGGTTCTGCGCGGTGCTGCAGCGACCAAGTATAGGGGAGTCCCACGCTGAATCTTTAATGCGCGTGACACGTTTTTGTTTATCAATATTCCATTGAACGTTAACAAAGAACGAGGACAATTTTTAGTCTTTCCACTTCTGTTGAATGGAGAATTGTTGAAAAACTGGGAAGAAGGATATAATATTCATTTCCTCTGGGAAATTTGTGATTTCCTAAAAATCCCGGGAAGTTGATTTAAATATTGAACAAAAATCAACATCTCGACTCGTGATTAATGTTTCAAAAACGAATCGAAACCTCAGGAGATAAAATTATTCTGCTAATTCAAAATTATTTTAAACTTACCTACATCGTCGAAAATTTCTTCCAAGATTTGAGAACAAAGAAGAAAAGAGTTGAATTAGAATAACAAAGCTGATAGAACATGCGAGGCGAGACAGGAGCTCTCCTTGTGTTTCAACGAGATGGAACAAAAGGGAAAACAAACGTGTGGAAAGAAAATCTTGCGACACGATCGTGGTCCAGATTCGTCTCGATAGTTCAAGAGTGCAGAGCGGTGCAGACAGTCTCGTTCCTCTCTCTGTTTTGCTTGAACTTTTTCTCCCAATTCCCCCCCCCCCCCCCACCTCATGCTTCAAAACACGCGCTCCATTCACCGCAGCATCCTCTTTCTCGTTCTCGTTCATCTCGGCGTTCCATCTTTCTCCTCTTATTCTTCTCCTTCTCCTCTTTTCCTCTTCTTCTTCTTCTTCTTCTTCTTCTTCTTGTTCTTCTTCTTCTTTAACATCCACCTAACCGCTGAAACGAGAGATATAGTTTAGATCGTAACGCGCCGCGGCTTTCACTTTTCTGCCTCTCGTTTTTCCCACTCTATCTCTACTTGTCTCTCTTTCCTTCTCTCACACATACTTACATAAAGATAGATTCAACCGCTCTCCCCCACCCACTCAACCGACTCAGCGCTAGATCTTGCACCACCGCAACCGTGGTCGCCTTTTCCACAGACTCTGATTTATCCTCTCTCTCTCTCTCTCTCTCTCTCTTGCCCCCTTTCCTTTCTTATTCTTCAAATCTCTTCCAGCATCCATTTTTTCCCCACCTGCGTATCCGTTACACTTGCGTCCTTTTTCAAATCTTCTTATTAATTTTCATTTCTAAATTATTTGACTATCGTGTTACACGGCTCGATTTCCAATCTTGTCGAAAATATATCGAGAAATAATGGAAGCAAACTCGATCGATGGCGTAATAGAATTTAATTGGGTAATTAAAAAATCGTTGATTAACAAAATAATTTTATCAAGTTCGTTATTTCATCGTCTTGAGTCTTTAGATAATTAATGAGGCCTTTGGAGCATCGTAGTAACTATCTCGATTTTTTTTAATATCTCCAATTCATTAATGTTTTAAGGTATTTAGATTCGATTTTTTACACTTTTAGTGATGAAAAAACATAAAAATACAGTGTAATTGGCAAAATTGCTTATAAGATTTTTAAATGTATAAACTAAAAAAGTGACAATCTTTTCGAAAAAATTCATTTGTTAAAAAGCTATCGAAGGAAATAACTTAAAATTTAATGAGAGTGGTTTTTGTTTATTTTTCCAATTGTTTATTTTTTAAGGTATTTACGTCCGCTTTTCTTTTAATATGATATTTATTATTATTATTATCTAATATATATAACAATAATATTATTTATATAATATTTATTATTATTATTATATGAAGTATATAATAATATTATAATTTATATAATATTTATTATTATTATTATTATTATTATTATTATTGGTTACTATTTGGTTACTTTAGTGTTGAAAAAACATAAAAATACAGTGTAATTGGTACAATTTCTTATAATGTAAGATTTATAAACATATAACAAAAAAAACTACAGGTTTTTTTTTTCGAAAAAATTTATTTATTTAACAAGCTATCCGAGGAAATAACTTGAAATTTAATGAGATTTTAAGGTGTTTATGTCCGATTTTACTGCACTGTTAGTTACTTTAGTGCTGACAGAACATAAAAATACACTGCAATCGACAAAATTGCTTACAATATAAGATTTATACATTCCTATGAACAATTATCTGCCAGGGTCGGCCATATTGGAGCCACCATTTTGAATTATGTCAATCTGATATTCTTTTCTTAATCAATGTTCCAAAAACCTCCCATATGACAATTCTCACGATCGCACGAACATTTATAAAAAATGCATGCTTCAAGGAATTCAAAAAATATATTAATTACTTTTTATATAATAATTGCAATCGTTCTATTAAACAATAAAATTTGACGTTCTCGTTCATTTAACGACTCCTCGCAATTAATTAATCAATTTCCCATAATCAAAATTATCGTTTCCCACTCGAATCGATGAATTTTCGTTCGAACTTAAGAGCAAAGTTGCGACCGAAAGTCGCCATTGTTGACCTCGTGCGTGCCGAATTCCAATAAATTCTTTCAGCGATCTCTCGCTCGTGGTCGCTGCGTGCATCGTGTATACGTATAACGTCACGTCGTCGAGATAAGGTTGCCTTTAAGACATTGTCCTTCGAATTCTCTCTCGGTGTCTTTATCTCGGACCTTCCCCTCCCGCTTCTTCCTACGGCATCGCGGCAATCGTAAGACGCTATTCAGCGCGCTCTATCGCCGCTCGAAGGAAGCATTATTCGCGCGTACACGGACGATTCCGTAACAACGTACGCAGTAAGTCGCGAACGTCAACTGGAAAAAAGATGAAACAACGAAGAAACTCGAGGAAGAGCGAGATAGAACGATGCAATTATTGCTCGAAGGAAAGAAAAAAAAAACATTTTTTTTTCAAACAAAGAAAAAAAGAAACTTCGATAGAATTTATAATCCCCCCCCCCCCTGCCCCCCCCCCCCCCCCGTTGGACTTGGTTCGCTCGCTCAGTGAAGTTTCGAAGCGCATGGAAAGTTACGTCTCTCTGCCGATTATTTTATCTTTTATTTTCTCGTCGTTGTTTTCTCCCAGTAGACCGGAAGTCTTTTTCTCGAAACTGTTCCCCCTTGTTTGAAACTTCGGGACTAATTGCTTCATCAGTAGTTCGTAATAAATACGTTCAAGTTATGAGGCGAAGGAGAAGCTTCTAGCGTTTAACTTTTTCACATGAATAAGGATGAAAATATAATAATAATAATAATAATAATAATAAATATTATATAAATAATAATATTATTATATACATTATATAATAATAATAAATATTATATAAATAATATTATTGTTATATATATTAGATAATAATAATAATAATAAATATCATATAAATAATAATATTATTATATATATTATATAATAATAATAATAAAAAATATTATATAAATAATATTATTACTATATATATTATATAATAATAACAATAAATATTATATAAATAATAATATCATTATATACATTATATAATAAAAATAATAAATATTATATAAATAATATTATTATTATTATATTATTATAATAATAATATAATATATAAGGGACGAAAATAAATTCAAGGGCGTTATTAAAATTACCCAATTTGCTATGGTTTTTTCACGAAAAAAGCCAGTTTTGAAAAAGAACTATTCTATAAAATTGCACGAGGGCGAGAAAAAAGGGAGCGAACCCTCGTAAAATAAGATTAGGCTAGCAGCCGGTTACAAGGGAGCAATATTTCAGGTGGTCCATATTAGCTCGCATTATCCCTCGGTCGCTTTCCCAAGACTAATAAAATTTCCTTTTTCTCCCTTCAGGATCCTTCCTCTTCCTTCATCGTCGAATCACCTTCCTCTCTCACTTCTCCCGGATGATATCGGTCCTGTACGCTTCGAGGCGAAATTTCTCAGGTCGAATTGAGATTCCGTACGAAGCTTTACCGAGGAAACTTTGTTTTATTCCCGAGGTGACTCAGGGCGGAAAGGGGGAGGGGGGTGAGGCGTGTTTCTCGATCGAGCTACCTGACTGGAAATTTTCTTTTCTCTCTCTCTCTCTCTTACTTGTCCTTGTGGATTTGACCCCAAGCTCCCACTTCCGGTCTCGAACTTCTCGAGGTTTCTTCTCCTTCTGCCCTCTCCTCCATTGTTTATCGCGTGTCCCCTCCTTCCTCTCGCCAATAACCCGACCGACCCTGAAATCAATTTTTCTCATTCCATTTCTCCGTCCACAGCTCGATACGCCACGTGGTCGCTATCGCACTTATCTCCACATCTTTCTTATCTCACTTCCGGTTAGATCTTTCCGACGATTTTGTTCTTTTTTTTTCATTTCCCGGAAGAACGTGGATGCTTCGTCGAGGACAAAGAACAAGAAGAACATACCGGAATGGAGGAAAAAGGAAGTGGGGGGGGGCAGGGGGGGAGGGGGCATTGAAATTCGCAAAAGAGGGAAAGGGACAAGAGAAGGCTACACGTCGCGCACGTACAACCGCGGGACAGCTACACGGTTTTCTCGTTACGCGAGCAAGAGGGGGGTGAGCACAGGGGGGGGGGGGTTAAGCGTCTTGCGCGACTAACTCGCCGCCGTGGCCGTTTTAACGAGCGAACGAGCGCGTGCGAGAAACGGAAACCAGTCCCGGAACAAATCCTGACTAGAACGGGTTTGCCCGAGTAATCGAGGGAGAGAGGAGGCGGGCAGGGGGAGGGGGGTCAGGGGGAAGAGACGCCGGCATACTATCCTTTCTTTCTTATTCTCTTTTTGTCTTTCTCTTTTACCAACGTCGCCGCGGTTCCGGGTATGCTACAAAATATTCGATTGCCCAAGATGTTCCAACTACGAGGTGGATTGTTTTTTTTTTGCTTTTTTTTTTTCATAGAAATTTCGAGTAATTATTCGAAGCATTAAATTAATTATTTTTTCGATTAAAAAAAGAAGCGTTCTTATTATCTCGGAGATGTTGAGAATCGTACGAACAATTTCTAAACGTTCCACTTTGTTTCTAAACAAAAAGATTAATCGTTTCACGGTACTTTGCATTCTTTTGAAGAAAACAAAAAAAAAGAACACAGAACGCCCATTGTAATTCGTCAAACTTCGGCGAGTTTATGAAATTGCAATTTTCCACATAACTACGAGAGAAATTGGAGAATTTTTCGTTCCGGAACGTTCACGGGGTGGAATCGACGATGTGAATTTTGAATTCGAAATTCGATCTTTCTTCGAACGGAAACAACATCAACAAAAAAAAACCAACGAATAAATAAATATCGCGGGATGTTTGCTCGAGTAAAAATAAAAACGGTTGAACGAAAACACGTTGTCTAAATGTTCATTTCCGGTCGGCTGTCGGAAGCGACGAGAATAGATTCGCCGTTTTGCGTTTCGCGGAATTTGCGTTTTGGATAAAGACGCGCGTGCGCAAACGGCTAAATAAATAAACGAAGGAAAATAACAAAGAACAAAAAAAATGGCACTCATTCGACACGGGAAAGCGATTTTCCAGCGAAGCGCGCGCTCTCGCCTCGTTCCCATTGGTCGGTGTGTGGATCGAGGCGCGTGTGCGCAAGCGCCAGGGCCAGAATGTTGGAAAACGATTTCACCCCCCCCCCTCCCTTAACTCTTTGCCGACACTACGCAAGAGAAAGAGGGAGAGATCGCCATTTTTTTTTCTCGTTACATTCAACGTATAGAGATCGTTTATACGGTAATTAACGATTGATAAATCACACGATCTTGTTTTCCACGTATCGGCAAGACATTTAATTAATCGTGACTCCGTATGCAAACAAAATCTGAATAAATCGACATTTTATTTCGTTCGATCGACGTTACTTTTTTCACTTTATTCATTCGTATCGTAAATTTTTAGATATTAATGAATCATTAATAAATCGTAGATGGCTTTAATTGACGTATGAAAAAGGGAAGGAATTGGTTCAACACGAGGAGAAATATGGGCGAGAATTTCTCTGGAAGTGTGGAAAATTCGATTTCTCTCTCTCTCTCTCTCTCTCACCCTCGGACAGCACTCGTCGCTTGCCTCATAAATATTCGGAGGGCAATGCGCGCCGAGGAGCTTTTATTATTCCGACACGTGCGGACGAGCGAAATTCACAGGTGGGCCAAATCGGGAATGCGGTATTTCGAGGCGACCTCTGGCGGACGTGCGTTAAATTTTTTTTTGTTTTTCTGGCAATATATTTATCGATATTTCGATAGCGAGATCGATAAAAATTTTACGATTTTGAAAAATTATCGGTCAAGGTAGAAAAAAGAAAATCTCGAGCTAGTTTATTGTTCCGCAATAATAATTATATATCGTTGCGAATACTGGCTCGACGATAGGAAGAGCGAGTCGATGAGAAATTTGTTTCGAGGCAAAAAAAGTCGCGAGGCGTTTCGCGCTCGTTAATATTCCCCGCGGTGAAACGCGTGTGCTATGGATAAAAACACACACACATACACGCGTATATATATGTATATATGTATGTAGGAATATAGTAAAACAAAAGAAACAAATCCAAAAAACAAGGAGAAGATAAGGAAGAAAGAAGGGAGAAAAAAGAATAAGAGAAAAGAGGAAGAGTCGAGAACCAGTTCACCACGCGGTTTCTTGCACCATATATATATATATATATATAGGCATTAAATACGTATATAGTCACACATGAGTTACAAGATGCGTAGAACAGCTTCGACTCCCGGTCCTTCTTCTGGTTCCCTGCCTCAAAAGGTTCATTCCCACGAAGCACAGAGGGCGCAGACCGGTGAGGACGAATATATAAAAGTGCGACGACCCTTAGGAGACAACGATATATATGTACAGGGTGAATTTGATAAGGTATAACAGGCTTTATTTTAAGGTAGATGGAATCATTACAAACAAAAGTTGCAAATATACCTTTGGGATATTTTCAATAGTTTACGAGATATAAACTTTTAAAGTTGGTCCAATCAGAGCGCGGCGAGAAGAGTTGGCGCCGCCCACTCTCGTCCTACCCGTAGAGATAGTGTAGGGCATTTGGGGTTGCAAAATTTAGAGCAGTCAATTTTATTGATTATATTATTACGCAGTCAATTTTATTTCTCGGGTATTGGCTGCTAGAGTGGGGAGTGGGTGGCAGCAACGCTTCTCGGCGCGCTGGGCAAAATTCAGAACAGTCAATGCCCGAGAAATACAAATGACTGCGTAATAATATAATAAATAAAATTCACTGCTCCGAATTATGCAATCGCAAATGTAACGCCCTACACTGTGCTATCTCTACGACTAGAGTGGGGAGTGGGCGGCTCCAACGCTTTTCGATGCTCTGATTGGACCAACTTTAAAAGTTGATATCTCCTAAACTATTAAAAATATCCCGAATGTATATTTACAATTTTTGTTCGTAAGGATCCCATCTATCTTATAATAAAGTTTGAGACATCTTATGAAACTCACCCTGTATATTTTTGGCTCTCGCTCTCTCTCCTCTCCTACTCTCTCTCTCTCTCTTTCTCTCTCTTTCCCTCTCCCTCTCACCTGCTCTCTCTCTGCCTTTTTTAATGAGACACGTGTCTGCCTTATGGACTCGGTGACACGCCGAAATATACATATATATATAATAATGCTATACGTTTCTGAACGATCGTACAAGATCGAAAGATGTTTACGGTTATAAAACTTTACGTAACCGACATCCCCGAGAGTTCCATCGGCTCAATTTTATTACATTTTTTTTCATTCTCGTTCTCGCATATACCTTGATCTTCAATATATATAGAAGACATAAAGCACAAATATCAATTTAACTCGTCCAGGTTAGCAAGTATTGCCACGAGTATGCAATTTTGCATCTTGTAGTCTCGTTTTATGTTAATATATGTGTGCGTGTGGGTTTGTATGAGAGAGAAAGAGAGAGAGAGCACCGGGAGACATTTGGTTGGTGATTCGGGTCTCCCGCGCTTGCGCGGTATGTCCCCCCCCCCCTCTCGATTCTAGCCGCGGTACGCGAGGGCAGTAAGCCAGACATGCGAGGCTGAACCGTGGAGAGCTCACGAGATTTATGACGTTCGTGTAAAACCGTGAAGAGTGCACTTCCGCAACAGGGAATCCTCTCTCTCTCTCTTTCCCTCTCTGTCGTAGCAGCGACCAAGCGGCCTCGTGTGATATTTCAAAAGATAGAACGTGCAAGAGAGAGAGAGAGAGAGAGAGAGAGAGAAAGAGAGGGAGAGAGAGAAAATATAATATAAAAAGTATTGGAGAGTACGGCGAATGTCAGTGGGTTAAGGTCAGCGGACCTCTCATCTCTCCTCCTTGCCCCTCCCCCACCCAGCCTCTTTCCCCTACCTACCTTACTCCGTTGCAACGAGTATTATATATCCCGTCCTCCTCATATCTCGCGACGAATCTCATTAATATTTATGAAATATTAATCCTTCGATGTGGTTTGTTTGGTCCGACCGAACCTATCCCAAGAAGCGCGAACCGACGACCAGTTTTATCCTCTCTTCCCGGGACTCTCGCGAGAGAGGGTCTTGAACTCGATTATCGAGGAGAGAGCCAACGGTTTCGTTACCATTTTCAAATGATTGATCGACGATTATTTTTGTTCGCAAGCCCCGCTAATCTTTCTTTAATATTTTTATTCCGCATTATCATTATTATTATCATTATTATTATTATTATCATTATTATCATTATTATTATTATTATTATTATTATTATTATTATTGTTATTATTATTATTATTTTTTTTTGTTTTATTTTTTTTATCCGAGGAGGTGCGGAATCCATTTATGGATACCACCAGTCATGCGGGCTGGTGGTGATGCTGGCCTCCCGGCCGGACAGCCCACTTCCGT
>JAPYZT010004419.1:0-17500 GCA_030522965.1 Tryphoninae sp. A BG-2022a | reverse complement strand
TATATAAAATGACGCTGTTCCAGTAGATCCTCCCATCGTGATCAAAATTCACCAGTTCGCTTTATACTCGATTGGAAAAATGTTCTATCGACTATTTATATTAATAACATTTTTATTGTAAAGTAAATTAATCTTTTGCGGATTATGGCACTTCGCTCACGGCTATTATTCGTTCGCTGGTCAAGTGGGGATGCGAATATTTTTGTAATTTAATTTCTGGGATTAATTTGAAAAATTTTAATTCAAATCTTTTTAGAAATTTTGAGATTGAACATAGGGTTGTTTCGTGTCAGTGAATTTTTTTTTAAATGTAATCAAACATTCTAATAATTGTATTATTTTTGATATTCGATAAAAGACATACACCAGTTCGCTTTATACTCAATTGGAAAAATGTTCTATCGACTATTTATATTAATAACATTTTTATTATAAAGTAAATTAATCTTTTGAATATTATGACACTTCGCTCACGGCTATTATTCGTTCGCTGGTCAAGTGGTGATGCGAATATTTTTGTAATTTAAATTGAACAATTTTAATTCAATTCTTTTTAGAAATTTTGAAATTGAACATAGGATTGTTTCGTGTCAGTGAGTTCTTTTTATGTAATCAAATATCCTGATAATTGTATTGTCTTTTATATTCGATAAAAGAACCAATAACAACAACAATTTTGATGAATTATTCGATCGATATAAAGCTTTGTTCGATATCGAGACGAGACTAATGAATTAATTTAGCGTTATTTCCCTATAATAGGATTTAACAATAAAAAAAAACTCGTCCCCGTTTGAAATCCATTATTACGAAAGTACAGATTCGCTCTAGCACAAAATATGAGAGTATGAGAGTTCGGAGCAGCAACGGGAAGCTTTACGCTCTGGATACGAACCGGGTTCGCGTATCGATCCTCTTGGCAATTCGAACTCTCGGTGTACGACAACAATTTCGACGGAATAATTTCAATCAAATTGCATCGGTGAACCGAACGCTTTTCCACGGGATATTTATAACGTGGCCACTCGCGCGCACCACTACCCGATAAGAATCTCGCCCGGGAAAACTTACTACCTCCAAACGATATCGACTCTTAATTACATAATTTATCCTGAAATCGAATCGACATAAACATCGATGTAAAAGAATTATCAACAATCCTCTAAATATTATTGATTGTCAGTGTCGGAGCTAATTAATATTTCAAATAAATTATCGATTAATGAACAACGGGATTGATCGAAGCAAAAAAGAAGAACGTGCTTTTTCGACGAATTAACCAAAGAATTATCAATTTTTTTGTTAATTACGTCAACGTACTAATTTGTAAAAATATCAAAAGCTTTATTTTTCATCGTAAAATGTATTTTCCATATTGAATTATACTTGAAAAGAAAGCTCTCGAGGAATTCTGAGAAACGTTCGAGAGCTTTCGCGGAGTACCCTTTGTCATTGATGTATTACGCAATCAATGTCGTCAGTGCCAGAGCCAATTAATTTAAAAAAAAATTATAAATTAATTAACATCAAACACGAACGAAGCGAAACTGACGTACACACTACATCCACGAATCAGTTAAACAATTATCAATATTTCTTAATGAACCGATCGAATTAATTTACAATATTATTAACAAATATATATATATATTAATAATATTGTAAATGTAATGTAATGTAAATATTGAGAATGTATTTTCAGTTAACATTTAATATTATATATATATATAATATCAAATGTTAATTAAAAATATATTTTCGAGATATCGTACGAAAATGTATTTCTAGGAAACATTTGATTTTTATTCTGAGAAGTCCTCGAGAGTTTTGCAGTGTTTGGTCCGTTATTGATTATTATAGCGCGGATAGCGAGGAAACTAAATTATCGGAAACGCGGTATTGGGTAGGGTCGGCGAACGAACATTGAAGAAGAAGGGAGGAGAGAGGGAGCGAGATGGACGAGAACTCGTGAGATCGCGATATCTCACGTCGTAGTCGAGGAACTTTATTATCATTCTGGATTAGCGAAACGTTCTCAGTGCTCGATGTACGTTACCTACATACAAGCTTTCCTGGCTACGTATTAGTTGTGGAGTTATATTGTGGAGCTACAAAGAATTCGGATTGTAAGAAATGCCCGTGTACTTGGGTCCGCGCTATACCTACTCATATACTCGCAAATGCTCATTACAAACATCGGCCAATATATATATATAAATATAAATAACTTTCAGTGGTGGCAAACACAACCGCACCTTTATATTACTTCTATATATATATATATATATATATAATACTATAATATAATAATACAATTATAATATATTATAATAATATACATAGTAATATTCTTGTTATTTAATATCAATAATAATAATATAATGAATGACGTAATATTATATTATTATTATTATATATTATACATAATATAATATAATAATAGTAATAATATATATAATAATAATATAATATTATTATTAATAATATAATGATACATATACAATAATATTCTTGTTATATAATAATAATAATAATAATAATACAATGAATGACAATATTATATTATTATTATATATTATATATAATATGATAAATAATATGATAATATAATATACATATATATACATATATATACATATATATACATATATATTTTATATATATATATATATATATATATATATATATAAAACATAGATGCGCGGTTGTATTTGCCACCACTGAAAGTTATTTATAATACGTCTGTTTCGAGTGCGCTTCAGAAGACGCTATACATACAGTCCGTACGATAGAATCGCATATATATGTTTATAGCGTGTAATTCATCTCTCGCACAGTAATGAACGAAACAATTTTTTTTTGTAAAACCCACGTATTTATTATATCTTATCTCTTTCTTTGTTTTTAATACAATAATCATATTTGGGAAAAACTGACGTAATGAGAACGAATCGATTACATTGAAATAATTATGGAGTGCATTGATTACTTGATTTATTCTTATCATAAATTCGTTTTTATTTTTTCTCTATTAATTGTATGTAATATTGTAACGATAACAGGAATAATTAATTACGAAAGTATGAAATGAAAATCGTGGTAATTATAATAACGTAATGTTTCGCGAATTAATTAATTGCGGAAATGGGGCTGTTCTATTTTCTCTCGGGCCAATCAAAAGATTTTGCTGCGATGTCTGTGTGGGTGCGTTTAGTGATACGTCTCGTGATTGTGGTGAACATGTGCATGTATCTATATGTGAATGCCAAACCTCGAGTAAACTAGAGAGAGAGGGCTGGGGCGTGGGGGGAGGGGGGGGGAGGCATAGAGAGAGATAAAGTGAGATGGAGTACACCAATCCCACGGACATATTAATCGGACGCATTAACTTAATTAGACGCTCGGTTGGCTTCGTGAGCTCCGCCGGCTCTCGTCTCTCACGGAATCGCTGACAGCTGTCGATATAATACACGCATCGAGATTTTCATACGTAAATTATGCATATACCGGTCGTACATCGACGACGATTTATGTCGATGCAATAAAATACGTTTCGTAAAAAAAAAATAAATGTGAGTATAGCGCACGACAAGCGAATCCAAGTGATTTCATTGAATATTTGTCGTATTGCAATAATAATGAGTACAAACAAATGTAAAAAAGAAGCAAAGAACAAATTATGGCAGTGTCCCCAAATAAGGCGACTAGCATGTAAAAGTATTTTCAATTCCAGCCTCGAACCTTCTGTTTTAAGCAATGGGACAGGTGACACGCGAGGTTGAAACGGAATTTGCAAAAATATAACAACGTATACGTGATAGCATCGTGGCAGATAATAAACGAAGGTCGTTGCTCGTATAATATATAATTCACATGCGTGTATGTCTACAATTATATATAACATGACAATACCGATGACAAAAGGTGCGAATCACGCCGCAAACAAGCTTCTCCCTACGACCTGTTTCGTAACAAAGCGAGACGGCGATCAAAAGCTTGAGGAACGAAGAAACGAGAAGAAACGACGAGAGAGAAAATTAAGTAAAATGACGTACTTGAGAAAAATATATATATTTTTATAATATATGAAAGAAAGTATAATTAAGTATAAATTAAATATAAAAATAATTAATTAATTACAAAATTATATAAAATCAAGTATGAATTAAATATAGAAATAATTAATTAATTATACGATTGAGAAACAAAAAATCTATATATATATGTTTATGAAATATAAAAATAATTAATTAATTATAAAATTAAGTAAAAAGACTTTCGAAAATATATGTATATGTATATATATAAATAGACGGAGAAAGAGCGAAAGAATGTGAGACATATCCACGTCCGGTACAATATACATATATGTACCTACCGTCTAAATCAAATCTACGAAAGTATACTGATAGAATATAATTTTCTTTCTTTCTTTTTCATTCTCTCCTTTTTATTGCCGATAAAAAAAAGATTCGAGAATCGTCGAACGATCGTGAGAATACACACGCGATGATTAAGATCATGATAAATTGATATATACGTATATCGCACTCGAAATTGTTGGGCGTGCTTTATATATCGAGTCTAAAATAATTATCGATATATACGTGTGTGGAGATCCGCGTTTAAAATAACATGATTTCGTATCGTGGTGCTCGTTGAATCGGGTGCACCTGGCGTAACGAAGCGCGCGCGCTTCATTAGTAAATTAATAATGCTGCACCCGGTGCCGAATGGGTGGCTCTCTCTCTCTCTCTCTCTCTCTCTCTCTCCCTCTCTCTCTCTCTCTCTTTTTCTCTCTCTCTCTCCCTCACACACACACACGCATACGTACGCACATTCGAGTTCAAAGTATCGTATCGTACCTATATGCGCATCACGCGGACTTTAACGAATGATAACGTTATTTTCGAGCCCGCGATTCTCTCCGTATGACTGCAGTACCTCCACTCTCCCCCCATTTGCGCTCCCCGCTCTCCCTCTCTTTCTCTCTCACGCCCCCCCCCCCTCCCCTTCCATTTCGTTGTTCCGATAACAGTTTCGGATGGTGCGCACGAATGCAACGACACGATAAAAGGCTTTACCTCTGGCATGTTCGCGCGCTTGGACCCCTTCCACATCGCAATTCTGCAATGGCGTTCGCAAAAAAAAAGAGAGTACAATAATAACGTTGTTATACGCAATGCATACGCGCGCACACGCGAGAGGGTTTGACTTTATAAACGCATGTTCGCGAATGCGTGGCGGAGTTGCGCTATATTACACAAACAAACATTTTGTGAAAGTAGCGCACCGAATGCAGAAGTCGTTGAAGGATCGTTCTATTGTTTTCTTTTTTTGTAAATTTTCGGAAAAATATCAACTATGTATAAATCAAAGGACTTCCTTTTCTTCATTTTTTGCTTATCTTCTTGTCATTGATAAGGACGAGAAGTTTCAAAATTTAAATTCGTTTGAATTTTTTTTCAAAATTTGTATTTTTCGCGGTTTTTTTGGGGGAAATTTGAATGAAGTAGCACGCTTAATTCTGACTCGTATCGTAACATCGGAATTTATCAAATAAATGCAGCCGTTCGTTGTTGGATGGAATGTTTAAATCACGAAATAAAAAATGGAGGGAATTTGTTTTAGAGACGGAAATAATTGTAGTGCGAATGATGTGTGTCGCGCTCTGGCGCACGTTGCATTCGTTTTGAATACACGCAGACAAGCGAACGTATATACATAGCGTACGACCCACGCGAAGTCATTCGTGGTTTGCCAAATAGATCTGCTATATAGCTCTGTCACACACAACGGGTTTCTACTCGACTGAAACTTTGAGTTCCCACCGACTTCTCGCTCCCTCCCTCTCTTGTTCGGAGTTACGCACGTGAGACTCAGTTGGATATCAAAGAGATTCTATTTTTAATTCGATCATCGAACAAAAACCTTGGCACAATTTCGACACAAGCAGATACGATCAAAAAAATGTTTGTTAGTGACCGATGGATGGAGTATCGGGTTTTGTAAAACGTTTTTTCAAAATTTAGAAAATGCAAAATCATTCAATTGACTCAAAAAATCATTGATACGATCATCACTAATGTTCGATCTGAGAAATTGCTTGCTTCAAATTATAATCGATTGTTTGATAACGAAATTGAAATTATCCGAATTAATTCACCCGGGCTGGTAAAAAATTAGTTTCAGATCACCGCTAATATTTCTTATTATAAAACGACAATGAAATATAATTATGGATTATTCGACGGAGAAATAAATAATTAACTTACCTCCCGCTTCGTTACAAAATTCTTTTTAAATCCTCGCTAATATTGACAAATGGAAAATAATTATTCCAAATTATTATTAATTATATAATAAAATCGCGATATTAATTTATCTTCAACAATACATTATTTACGATTATTATCGGGCATAGAATGATTTTGGATCGTCGCACGATCCATTTCTCTTCCCTTCGTTCTATCCGCGTCAAGTACAATTGTAATTATCCTCGATTGTCGAGAGCGGCAAAGTCGGCTTGAACTATACAGTTGTTTGGTGTAGAGTATGCATGCAGCAGTGAGAGTAAATGCACCTATGTGTATATACGAGGGAATCGACGAGGGACGAGTGCCGGAGTTTCTAGCAAGCCGCACACACGAGTCGTTGAATCTCACGTGCTTGACGTGACACACGGCCTTCTTATCGCGTTTGTCTCCTGTTATACTGTCCTGCTGTTTATGTCATATACACCCGCCTCATTTATTACGCAAACCGTAAAATGTCTGGTAATAAGTCGTCTCTGTAAAAGGTTTTGTCGATAGGTGCGAAGACAAAAAAAAGAGAGAAGAAGAAGAAGAAGAAAAACGGAATACTGAATTTGAAGCGGTACTAGAAATGTTGCACTCGGAACTCGAGCTTGGTAGAAAGCACGAGACACCGGTAATAAAAAGATGGGAAGAAAATAATCAAAAAAAGAGAGAAAGGGTTATGCGAGTCGAGAATTACGATTTGAGGGGTGGCATCGATCGTGAAGAAGCCGACAACTTTTTTGAGCTTTCTCATTATTCTTGGTTCATTAGTGTATTTTTTTTGTATTGTCGATCACAGAACTTTCTCGCCCTCTCTCTCTCTCTCTCTCTCCCCCTCCCTCTCCCTCCCCCTTCTTCCGGTCCTCTCTACTTCCCCCTCTTTCTCTCTCTCCGCCATTTATAATGTTTTATATTTTTATTTTGATGTTACGTATCTACAAGTACTCGTCATGTTTAACTCCACGTGGCAGAGATAAGTTAAACACGTCCCACGCGATTATATTGTCCCTTTTTAGAAAACAAAAATCCAATGTGAGTTTAGACTTGCTGACTCGAATTGAATTTCTTTCTTTCAATTTAGGGTCGAAATAGAGATGATAAATGATTCATGCGCTGGAAACACTTTGAACATGCCAGTTATTATAAATTGTTCATATTTTCACTCAACTCATTTTCATTTTAACTCAATGTATTCGATATTAAAGATGCACGAAAAATAATACGATAATTTATTGAAGATTGCGAGATATTCGACTGTCGATTTTTAATTGATCAAACATTTTTAGGAAAAAAAAAGCCACTTGCACTTAAGTATACGTATTCTTAAAAATATTTCTGGCACGTGCATTACTCGGCAATTATGTTAATTGGTTTTTGGCAGAGATTTTCTTATCTGGTTATTAAATTATTCTCTTTAATTAAAATTTTTCAAAGTGTCTGGAACGTCGACCGACGAAACAGCCGAGGAGAAGTAAAATGATGAATTAATCGACGTCGCGATAGATTAGCACTGGCCGAGAAATATTCCTCGTTCGAAGCGCGATGTTATCATAATACAATGTGACGTTGGATCGCAACGAACCTCAACTTTATTCAATAAACTGTGTTTGCGCGTGTCGGTTTTCCTATACGTATTCAGTCTCTCTCTCTCTCTCTCTCGACTCGCACATAGGTAAAAAATAATGTCTATATAGTTTTTAGCAGTTGTACGTGCCAGTACGAGAGTTTTCTTCATTTTTCTGTTCCAACGTGCCAACTTTACCGAAGAGGTCTTCTCTTACCTTCATTGAAACTCGACAACTCGTAAAAAGGAAATGGCCAGCTCTATATAGATTTTCCGAAAGTTTTCCTGTCGTTCTTCCGAGCATTTCCCCGCGATAGTACAATTTCATTTCAATCGTAGAAATTTCTTTTTTCTTTTGTTCAAAATCTACGACGTTTATTCAATCCGCGCTAATAAATCGTACTTTAATCACGGTCACGAAACTTTTGTTTGTCGAGCTCGCGCCTCTGCGCTTCATGCAATATTAATTTTCCGATATACACACGCAAACATACACCCATACACGTCTATATATCGACTAAATTATTCCACGAGCGTATGTTGCAGATTTTTCATTCGTCCATTTGTTACGAATTGTTAGTCGTGTTGATTTTTCGAAAAAACTTTATTTCCTCTTTTGTCATGATAAATTGCGAATATTTTGCCATTTTATCGAGATTGTTTTTATGAGGCGTTGGCCAATTCAATGTTTCAATCTCGTACTTTTTCCTACCTTTTCCATATTTGTAAAGACCTTAAAGACAGTTCAATTTTTCCTCGAACAAACGTTCATTACGATCTCTTTTTTACGATAACCCATGACGCTGATAGCGTCTGAGGAGCTTTTTCCATCATTAACATTTATACAAATCTACTTTTCTCTCTCTCTCTCTCTCTCTATCAGACACACATACACACTCACGTCGAGTTTTACACGCCTGTGAGAGCGTGAAAATAAGTGTGCTCGCCTTGAATGAAACGCGGTGTGTCGTCGCAGATATACGACGCTCGTTGGCCAGTCAGCGTTTTATAAACGTAGTTCTACAACGGCAATACGCATGCGCTGATTGTATCAGCATCGTTGTATTAAAGTTGATGCAAACTCGACTTTACAACGTTGGTTTATATTTATCTGACTCGATCTGTCGCGACGGATTAATGAAAATTCAATGGAAAGACTGTCAACGATGGGATACTTTGAATCTCAAAAATATCGTACGTTGAAAATCAAAAAGTCAAAAAGTCACCATCAATTTCAAAATTGTATAATTGATCGATAGAGGGAGAGAGAGAGAGGAGGAGGAGGAAGGGAGAGAGAACACGTCGCGTACGTTAAAAGCCAATCGGAATTCGATCGCTCCAGTTTCACAATCGCGAATAATGGAAACGGTTTTGACGTCGCATTCACTTTGGCGATAACTTCACAGATGACGCGCGGTAGGGCCGTTGTTAACCTATAAATGATCGGTCTGCTCAAAAAAAAAACATTTGACAACTTCTGACAAATGGAAGAGGTTTCCCTTTTTTTTTTCTCTTTTCTCTTCTCTCTCTTTTTTCTGGATGTATACACGCGCACGCATGGCTTTATAGTATTATTATATGTGTTGGAATTCAGGCTTTATTTCTTGGGGTATAACATGTTTCGGGGACAAAGATTACACGTCTCACCCACGCTGGTCCCTGTCGGTCAATAGTTTGGCGCGCCGATGCATCGGCGTGCAAGCTTTTCCTTCTCCCAGACAGGAAAAACTTTAGTCGTCCCATTATAAACGCTTTGGAAGGATGTTTTAGCGCATTTCACAAATACGAGCTCAGCTTCGTGCTGGCGCATGTAGGTGGCGACACCGCGCTTACTCCACCTGAGTTTCCACGAAAACGTCGATAGAGGGAAGCACGTACTTTTCCAACGCTATGAAATTAAGCTGGCTCAGCAGAGTTTAGTTTGACGAAAATTTGGTGGAACGAGATCGCGCGAGCGTTATTTGTATTTTTAACGAGGACGGTACGACGCGTATAAAAATCTGGAGGAAGCGTTGCGGAAAAATGTTCTTTCGTCTTTGATCGAGCGATATTTAATTCGTTTAAACTTTTAATACGCTTTCGAGGTAGAATCTAGAATTGAATGAAACGTTGTCCTATCCGGTAAATTGGCAATTCGAGGAGGATAAAAAAGGGACGAGTAGAGAGAGAGAGAGAGAGAGAGAGAAACAGGGATCGGGGGTCGAGATAGTTGGCGAACATACAATGGTTTCTACATCGAAACGTCGAAGGGGAAATCGAGGATAAAACTATTTTCGCGAAGCGCGTCACGTGCGGCCTTTGAATCCTCTCGGGGCAGGAGCAAAACGATGGAACGCGCTCCGCGTCTTCCAACACTATCGAGACCTTCATTTTTCAACTATCGAGTTGAACACCTATATAGTTTCGAGGTTGGGAGATATCGTGGTAAAAGAAAAAAGAAAGACGCGCGATGGGCCGTGGCGAGTGGAAGAGGGACGATTAAAAAAGGTGGCAAAAGCTTATAGTTCGTTTAATCGTTCTTCTATTTTCTTCTTGTTTTTTTTTATGGACGCATAAGCCAATCGTTTTATCGGGTTTTTTAAAACGGAGCTATAATAAAAGGATGAACGAACCAAACACGTACGAACGGTTAATTATAAATCATTTGAAATATTGCAACGTAATATCGTTGGAAATATTATGAAACGTGTCGTAATTCGAGCTTAATCCTGGTTTGATATTAATCGCATTTACTACGTACGAAATTTACTAAAACATCAATAATGGTATTTTTAATATTAGAGTTATTGAATTATTTGTACGTGTTTCCGCACGTTTTCGAATGAATTTTTAATAATCCCGCGTGATATATTGGTTCGTAAATATTCTGATCAATACCACTCCCCGTAGCTTTTTTTTGTTGCATTTATTAAAATTTATTATATTTCGAGCAGGACCACAATATTAAAGTGGAAAATTGCTCGAGTCCCGGAAACAATATCGATCGATCCGAGTACATCCGAGAAAATTCAAGCAGTGAATAAGTAATGGCGCGTGTCATACAAGACACCCACCCGCGCACACGCACACATACACAAACGGTTTGAAGGGCATTTTTTTTATGACACTTTCGTCGTGATTTTTATACATTTTTACACGAGACAGAACAAATTATACATTTTTACAATGTCTTGAATTAATTCGTATTTAAGTCGAAGGAATAAATTAAAATGTTGCCAATATTTCATTTTTTACTCAAATTAAAAGCCCGAACTTAGTTATTTTATTTCAATCGATCGAAAAATTATTGTAAATTCATAATTCATCAGGAATTCGAATTCAGTTTGTATCAAACTTTTGTATCCGACGAAATAAAAGTTGATCGTGTTCTCGTATTGTACAGTACAAAATTGTCGAGAACGAAGTTGACCTAGTAAAAACATCCAATCTATTTAGTATTTGAGGCAATCTCGCGATAATAATTAATTCGTATATTCCACTGAAACGTGTTTCTCACACTTCTCGTTATTGACCTATTCAATCTGTGGAACAAAATATGTTTACACAATAAAAACTTTAATTATAAAATTGCATATTTTATTACAAGCATTACACATTTTATTCTCTCAAAGTAATTATAAAAATTCATTTCTTCCAATTTCAATTATAAACATCACGATTAACTCAAATTATCGAATTTATCATCCCCAACTATCACAAACATAAAATTATATCGAAACAAAGAGAAAAAAGCACTGTAAATTATCAAACGCAAAATATCCACCCAAATTTCTCCAAAAACATCTTGTAAAATCCTACACACAGAAATCCGATGAAAGCAAGAGAAGGAATAAATGATAAAGGAGGTTGGAATATCGAGAAACCAAAGAGAAAAAAGCATTGTAAATTATCAAACGAAAAGTATCCACCCAAATTTCTCCAAAAACATCTTGTACAATCCTACATACACAAATCCAATGAAAAAAAGAGAAGGAAATGATAAAGGAGGTTGGAATATCGAGAAACGGAAACGTCGTCGACCGACCTAGCTCCCGGCCAACCAAAATGCAAATAATAAAGACGCGCGAGCGTTGATTCGCTTTTGCGATAATTATTTTGCATCGCATGCATAATAATGAGAGAGTGCGTTTCCTCGAGCTCGACTCCCGACTCTCGTGGTTTTCCCTCGTATTTCTATATACTATTAATATATCATACGTACACGTATCCCCATAGAAACACGTAAACCATATAGAACACAGATGCAAAAGCAATGCATCTGCACCCACGTATACGACAATGAAACATCAGGAGTTGATGGTGGTTACTGGGATTGGTGTGAGTGCAGACGTTGAGTATATCGGTATATGAGGTATAAGTCGAGTGCGTGATTCATGTGCCAATTATCATGGCCACACAGCTTTGAATCGCGATACATGTTGCATCGTATACGTACATACTCGTATTACTCGATATACGCGCGTTTAAGTTCCGTAACATACGTATTAACGCACATGTGTGTATACCTATGCGTGTGTTCCTACGATGTTTATGAGACTTGACGCTTACCTACGTCTGTGTACCCGGTAATTTTGTGTGTCAAGTGCGTCCTCGTAGTGATTGTGTGTGTGTGTGTGTGTGTGTGTGTGTGACCATCTTTATTTTTTTAAATCGTTATCTATCGCTTTATCGAGCCAAATATTTTTCCGAATTTTTCAAAAATCCTTTATTCAGGGTTAAACTTTATCGATGTAACGTTTTAAAAAATTGCAATTCTCTTATTTCTAGTTGAAAAATTACTCGATGGTTCGAGGATGAATGTTTTGTTTGTACTTACAATAAAAAAGGAAAGAAAAAAAAAAAAATTGATATCGGTGCTGATAGTTTTCACGATAAATTATGATGTGACTGCACGATATAACGCGAGACCATTGTGGAAACGCCTTTAGCTTCGAAAACGTCGAAAATTCCACGCTCTTCTCTCACTCTTGCTCATTTCCTCTCCCTCTTTCCCTCTCTCTCTCTCTCTCTCTTTTTCCCTCCATTCGAGAAAAGGTCTCTCGCCTCTTCGGTCTCGTCCATTATACACCCAGTCTCGTCTTTTGTGTAGTTCGGAATTCAGGTGCTCTCAGCGAGAAGATTAGCAAAAAAAAAAAAGATTGTTTTTTTTTCTTCTTTTTTTTTTTTCCTGAGAAAATACCTTTTTATAAGAAGAACGATGAAAAAAAAGGTTTTACGAAGTAATCGCGACTTGAAATTATTAAAGTGTATTTCGCGTATCGCGCTCCATCGATCGGATATTAATGATCGCCCGAAAGATTGGATATTGCGGGAAATTAAATTTCTCTCGAATATTGCGTTATCACAGTGATAAACGCCGTTTTTGATTTCGCGTATAATGTAAACGGGCGATGTGTTTAATTGCAAGCCAGAGGCATGCTCCATCTATCATTATATGCGTCATTCGTTACTCCTCGAGCGGACACTCGACTCGACTCCCGCTGTTCTCGTCGTCAGCGGGAGTACGTACTCGACGAAAGCCCCGAGTGATAATGCGACGGAGCGACCAAGAGGACGATAGTTCGCTCTGTTTTTCCCTAGGAGAATGATTAATTTTAATAAATATTTAATTCAAATATTCGTATCAACTTTATGCTTTGTTAATTCTGACGAAAACGATACGGGCGCGCATTTTCAGCGTATCCGCTTTGTGATCTTTGAATATTTTTTCTTTCTTATTATTTTGCGCAACATCGAGCTATTTATGGCTATGACGCGATTTAATTGGCTAAGATTTATAGTCGTTTTATTCTCGAACGATCAAAATACATTTGTATTCTCACATTTTTTTTTTTTGAACTTGGTTGGAAAATTATTTAGCCCATTTGGAGCTAAATTCATAATTATCAATTATTTCCTTTTTTTCGTCTTGCGGCCAATTAAATTCTAAATCTAATTATAAATAATGACTATCTCAGGGAATTAATGATTTTCGTATCGTTAATTAAAATCAATGTCCATGTTTTATCAAAGAATTTTCCACGATACGAAAAATACTTTCTTCATTTTGTTCTTATTGTTTTACAACGTGGTATATATTAAAATGGCTTATCGAACTCCATTTTGATAATTGGAATCCGGTATCTCGGGACTGTTATCTCTCAATTCACGTGAAATGTATATCGTGGAGCTCGTTGGTTCCGGACAATATATAGTCCCTGCCAATGACAACTGGTTTTAAATAATAAATGCCTCATTCTCCAGTTTCTTCTTATTATTCTTCTTCTCCTTCTCCTTCCTAGTTACTTTTTTCTTCCTTATTTTTCTTCCCTTCTCCCGGTGGCCTCCGGCAGTATCCTGAACTCGTGTTCGTTCATACGTGCGCTCGTTGCGTACGTGTGAATCTGTGCATGCTTGTGTACGAGAGAAGGAGGAAGGAGGACCGAAAAAACAGAAGAAGGAGAGACGGTTTGAATTGGTGATAGCGAAGAAGCGTATATAGAAGACGAAGAGGGACATAGAGAGCGGGAGAGGGAAAGAAATAAAGAGAGAGAGAGCCAGAATACTCGAGCGAGTGTATCCGGTCGTTGCCACGTCCCAGAGCTCGTTCACTTGTTTTGTCTCCCTCCACTGATTCTCACCACGTACGAACCTCCTCCATTCGTATACGTGTGAGCTTAAGAGTGCATTCACATCGCTCGTGCGTATTAGCAAGAATTTTTTTTCTTTCAATCAACACAAAGTAATGACATTTTTAATGAAAAAAAGAAACAGGAAAATTTGTACGTTGTACTGAAAAAAAAGAAGGTAATTGAATATTGATTTAATTCTATGCCGAGGGTGAAATCGTATGTATTACAGGTAAATTAATTCGAAGCGTGAGACGATTTCTGCGAATTCTGATAACGCGCTCGTTTCCTCCGGACGGTAAGCCGTCAAACTCTTCCCTCGGCTACATGTGCGTGGAGTTGCCGAGACCAGAGGATAGCGAGACCGACCCGACGTGGTCGCCTTCTTCGTCGTTCGCGTTTAATACGATCAGCTGGCATGTCGGAGAATCCGCTTACCGACTCGAGGCTTCGTCGTGTTATATATATATATATATACATAGATACCCATCATACAAAAGCATATATATATATAATATATAGAATTATAATAATATTATTATAATTGTATTATATAATCATATTTAATTTAATAACAAATATAATCATAATATTATTATTTAAATTGTATTATATAATCATATTTAATTTAATAACAAATATAATCATAATATTGTTATTATTATGATTATTATAATTATCATATTATTAACATAATAATTTTGAATTTGATAAGAAATATAATTATAATAATATTATAATTATATTTTTTAGTAAATGCAAAATTATTATATGACTAATATTATATATAATAATTATTATTATTATATATTTGTATATCATAGACCCGTAGAGTAAAGCACTCGCAGGAAATGCAATTGATCGCACGATGTTTGTGTTTCGAGAGTTTGCGTTACTGCACCTAACACTCGGCGTGCTCGTGTTCGCCCGGAAACTCGAGAGTGTGGACATGCATGTGTGCGCTCATATCTCGCTTTATACACGATAGGGAGCTAGTAAACCATCCCTATGGGTCGCAACACTAATCTAAATTGCTTAATTTCGATCCGAGAATCTTTTAGTTGTTCTCGACTTTGACTCAAATCGGTCATTGCCTTGGGGAAGTAATTACTATTATTTCATCTTTTCTTTTCCCTTCTTTGTCATCTTTTATAGACACTAATTGTAAGTAAGACAGTTTAGCGCAAGAGAGATTCCTCGATTTTCTCGTTCCAACTTTCTCCCAAACGATTGATTTATCGAGCAAAAGATGTAAACACCGAGCTAGAAAATCGTTAGACCCAGTTAACCGTTCTCTTTATTCCTTCGGAATATCAAACGTATCGAAAAAAATGCGAGTGGCCTCTTCTTTACCGACAGAGTTGTAACTCGGATTTAATTAAAGTAAAAATTAATCAATCCACGTAATTATTATTAACGTTCTCTTTTAGTTTGAAATACTTCTCGTATCAATTCGATTTTTAATCAGATATTTTTGCAAATTTATTTAAGAAACAGAGAATTCAGAGATGAAATATAAATGAACGCATTCGACGGTGGGCGACCTGTATACACACGCACACACGCACACACAAACACACACACCCACACACATAGATACGCACATACCAAGCGACCCACCTACGCGCCTCAAGTACAACTTCGTGTTGTTAATATTTCCTCGCTTTTGCTCTCATATACGAAAAATGTTTCGCTATTTTCCCTCGATTCCCGGGATTTTCTGCTTACACAGTGCTGGAGTTGAACTTTGCGGCTTAAGTATTGTCCGAGCTCTGACGTGCTTCGTTTCGAGCGTCGAGAGCGGAACGTGATGGGGCCACGTGTCGTAAGCCGGAAATAATATAAATTGGACATCGCTATAGAATTGTTGGAAATTTTCATTATACATTTTTTATAATACCATCGTCTGCATTCCAATTCACTTTTTTTCATTTCGAATCGATATTTTTACAATATTCGTATAATTGAAAAGAAAAGGAAAAACATCGCGCCTCGTTATTAAATAAATTTTTTTTTTTTTAATAATTACGACGTATTATTAATAAAACGTCCGCGAATCTGATATCATAGAAACATTTCTTTTTTTCGTATTAAAAAAAAATAATAATACGTCACGATTTTTGATAACGAAATGATTCAGTTACTTTTATTAAAAATAATTGGATCGACGAATTATCTTGTTAGCCCTGGAGTAAATGGGATACCGGATTAACGTCGTTGTACACATTTATATCTTCCCTTTATATTTTCATTCGCGAAAATAAGATTCTTCGTTACAGTTTATCGAAAAAAATTGCTCGTACGAAAGATATTCGAGCGATATTTCGCCGTTTCATAAATTTATACGACCCGTCGGCGGTTTTCTCTCGGTCGCCCAGGTTCCCGTTTTCCTCGCCGATTCTCGTTTCCCTCTTGCCATCTTTATCTTCCTATCTCCCATTCTACCGCTCTTCCTAGTGTCTCTCGTCGACCATTTTCCCTGACAATATTTTACCGGTTTGCCACGTTTCTATAGCAACACACCGACGGAGTACGAAGTATCCGACTGTAGTGCCGAGTTTTTTTATTTTCATTATTTTTTTTTCTTCTTCCTTTTTTTTCGTTTTTTTTTTTTTACTATTCTCAATACACACGTACATAAATTCTCGTACAGGGACTTAAAAACGTGTGTGTTTCACACGTACATGCAAACATTCGGTCGTTTCACAAATATCTGTTTCTTTTTTTTTTTTCCATGTTTTCGTTTCCGGATTACGCAACGATTTGTTCTCTTCAAATTTTCTTTCTGCACAAACTCCATTACAAACTCTCCAAGTTTCGGAGTTTTTCCACCCGGAATAATGTGTCCAGTCTGCGGACTTATAGTTTCGCGTAAAGCTATAAATGTACACGGAGTTGCTCTCAGCGTTCTAATAAACCGTAGCGTCGTTAGAGCCCAACTAGCTAACGCCCGTTCTAAACTCCAATTACATTTTATTTACTAGGCAATGAATGCAAAAGCTAATCGAGAATATAAGTAAAAAGGAAAT
>JAPYZT010004418.1:0-20017 GCA_030522965.1 Tryphoninae sp. A BG-2022a | reverse complement strand
GATAAAGGCGTTTGTACGTTTGATAAGGAAAAAAAAATGTTTTTTTTTGTTTATTGTTTTTTTTTTTTTTTTTTTTTTTTTTTTTTTTTTTTTTTTTTTTTTTTTTTTTTTTTTTTTTTTTTTTGGTTTGTTTTTTTTTTTTTTTTTTTTTTTTTTTTTTTTTTTTTTTTTTTGGGAACGATACTGATACCCTCCGTTATGCTTGAACTGCAGAAGCCGGGACAGTCGGCCGCGACGAGCGAGGCTCCGGGGATTGCCGCTCGCTATGACTCTGCCAACACAACAACAACACTCCGCTCACGAGTCTAATTCCTAAGCGAATCTAATAATCTCCAAACGCGGACTCGAGACACTCGGCGAAAGCCCGGGTAACCTAAGTTATTAATTTCCAGATTAACATACACCCTTGCCTCCCTTCACTGATCGAAGCGCTTATCTCGTTCGCATACGACACACATGCACACACTACGATAACGCAACCTAATGTAAACGTGTACGCAAATGCGCACCTGGAGATGCACTCGGGAGGTTTCTAGACACAATCACGTACCGAATGTCGGCTCAAGCCGGTATGCAGCAAGATTATTGAAATCTTATTCCATCCCCTTCCAGCTATTACGGCACGTAGAGATTTACGACAGTTTTTTTTTCCACGCGTCGACTAATCTCGAACACCGTCGAGAATTTCTTGGTGTAATGAAATATTAGGATTTACTGCTAGATTGATTTGAATAAAATAATAATGGTGATTTGATTCGACGATAAATTGATTTTTTTTTTAATTTTACGATTATAATTTTCAACCCTTACGACAAAAGTTTGTACTTTGGTACGATCGACTTAATGCGAAAGGACCTCCCATGGTTTCTCGAGTCCACTTTTGGAAGGTTTTTCTTTTGTTCCATAGTACATTCTATAATCTACCGTAGGAGATTGAGAAATGAACAAAATCTATACGACTATGGTGCTGGTATTAACCCTTCAACGATCGGGATGTAATGGAAATTACAAATTTTTGAAGAACATAAATAACGATCGGTAGTGTCGTAGTCAAAATAAAAAATTTCCATTTTTCTTGATCCGAGTGTTGAAGGGTTAACGAAAGAAGAGAGAGAAAGAATAAAAGAATACGATAGACCATAGCGGATGGAAAGATCGTACAAGAATTTAACCCCGTACGATCTTTCCGGCCTCGCAAAAAAAAAAAAGAAATCGATCATCGACCAAGGCATTTTTAGCATCGGCGATGACAAATTTTCCTTTCTTTTTTGCCAAGGAAAGAAATCGAGTGAAAGAAAAAAAGATAGTGAATATTTATAAGATAAGAGTAGAGAGCGTATGGTAAAAACTCACTCGGCGTTGGTCTCCGGAGTTGGCAGATCGCCGATAGTCGTTAGCGTGAGGGTCGACCAGTACAACGAGCCGAGATACTTTCTCGTCAGGGTGGCGTATTCACCGGGTCTGTACGGATAAACCCAGTCACCCTGAAAGCCCTCGGCCTCGCTCAGCAAATAATAGAAGCAACCGAACCAATGTGCGAGTATGAGAAGTATGTGAATGAGATTCAGTACTCTCCACAAATTCGGATAGACCGTGCGCGACTCGACCATGTAGTAATAATTGTAGACACGATAGACCTTGAGAAATCGCGGAAATCTCAACATCGGATGAGTGCCGAGATTCACTTGAAGAAGATCCAACGGCAGTAGGGCCAATAGATCGAGTATGAAGGATTTCGATTTGAGATAATGACCGGCCAATTTTTTACTGTTGTAGACCATTAGACCTTGCTCGAGATAACCGGTGCGAAATTGTACGCCAACGTCGACGAAGAAGACGAGATCGGTAAAACCGTCCGAGGCGAGCCAGGCAGCGGGCGCGAGGGCTTGAAGTTCCGGCAAGCTCTGACGTACTATCAGCGTCCAAAGATTGTACAGAACGCACGACGAGAGCAACATGAGCCAATAGTAGTAAAAATTCTCGTCGGGATTTACAACGGTCTTCGGTGGTCTCTGCGGTCTTCTCGGGCGTCTCCTGCGATGTCCTGAGTCTTTGTCGGTTGGATCACCCTCGCCTTCCCCAGTATCCAGTGTCTCTTGGCTCTCCGGTATTTGTCTCGTTGAGAATCTTTTCAGAAACGAGTCTTCGCGCTTCAACGGTGGTTTCTTCTGTATCGTCGATATCGCCGACGACAGTTGTACCGTCGTTCGAAGTTTCATCCACCGTTGATTGCTCTTCGTTCTGGAAACAACGATCGAAAACAATGATAATGATATATTACATAATGTTAACGTTATCTCGCCAAATTCGCAGAGTTATCACGATCGGAAGAAGTAAGCACGAAACGGTAAAATAGATTATCTTTAATCTTAGAAAGAACGAAACTCTTATCGAAAAAAAGGTTCACATCGAATAGTTGAATTTGAAATATTGTTTCAGAGTGGAAGAAGAATAAGTAAGTATTTGATGCGAGGAAGAGTTTTTGTTTTTTTTTTTTGTTAAGAGAAGAGGAAAAAAAGAGATGTTTCTCTTATTCGTTTAATTACACGAACAATCAGAGCTTAAGGTACACCGAGTATTTTTGACATTGAAAATTATCTCTGCTGGGAATTATTTTGGGAATATATAATTTTGTACACTTATTATTCGACCGTTTGTGACGTTTCACGTTCTTCGACTCGTGTATGTATTCATTAATTATCGTCGTTGTCACGTCGGCTCGCACGATCCCAAAATTATTAGGACGTTTTCATTTTTATATTAAAAAAACTTTTTCTTTTCATATTTTTTTCTTTGTTAATTATTAATGTTATACTTTTCTTTATCGTTCCATATGTTCGATGTTTCCTAGCAGGGTCTATAAAAGGATAATTTATTCGTCGAAATGACAGCCGCACTATATTGTCGCAAAGATCTACTATATCAGCCAGGGCTTCGAACAGAGATGAGAGACAGACGAACAGACAGATATAGGCAACAGAGACAGTAACATCCACATAGATACGGACAAACGACAGTGAGTCAATAGACAGAGACAGATAGTGGAAAAGAGAGAGAGAGAAAACGAGAGAGAGAGAGAGAGAGAGAGAGAGAGAGAGGGAGAGGGAGAGAGAGAGAGAGAGAGAGAGAAAGAGATAGAGATAGGAAGAGAAAGAAAGACTGAGAGAGAAAGAAAGAGAGAGAGAGAGAGAGAGAGAGAGAGAGAGTAAAGATTGCGTACATCCCGATGATGATGATTTAACATAATAGCCGGTCTCCTTCGAACCTGTGTCAAAGCATCGTGTAAGGTTGCCAGAGGGAGGAAACCACGCGTACAGTGAAAAGAAAAACGAAATTAATTCAATTTTTGACTTTAATCCGTACACCCGATGACATCGGGCAGTAATTAAAAAATTTAATTAAAATTCAATGCTACCAATAATTCAAACCACGACGTGGCTTCTTTTTTCATTACGCGCGAAAGTTCATTACCGCTTTTGTCACATAGAAAATTTCATTACTTTTCATTAGTTGGATGAAAAATTATAAAGTTGATAAACGAGATTGTTCGTTGATTGAAGGAATGGTTTGTAATTCGCGTCGTTAAGTCAACGAGAAAGTTAAAATATCGTCAGCGATAAGTTTAGTAGAAAAACTTCTTTTTTTTTTTTCACTGTAGAGCGGAATGACACTTGTACAGGAATTCAGTATACTAGTACACCCGTACGAATCGTCACAGCATAAGGATAACTATACAGTAGTAACCTAATCATGGTTGCAAATTTATTCAAAACCTTGTCGACTTGCGGAGTATGGAAGAGACACTGTCATCGTGCAAGGGGTATATTGATAATGATAACGATGAATTGTTGCCAGGAATTATTTGTTGCACGATCGAAGCGCCAGCTCGGTAAGGGTGGCAGACAGCTTGTTTATTTATTTATTTTTCTCGTTTCACTAAATTCACTCATCTATGATTGCAGGGTGACACGCTCTAGATCATTTTCTTATCATCGGGCCAATATAGTGGACATGCACATTAACTAATTTATGCGATAGTATAATACATGTATCGAGAAAAAAAATGGTTATGTATCGACGAGTGTATAAATAAATTTGTCGATATGTATAAAGGCCTTTTTCCCACTTTTTCATTTAAAACAGAAAAAAGAAACGACATAAATCAACTTCGTAAAAAAATGGTTCAGCGATAATCATTAGCTCACTCGACAAGGCCAAAATCTATTAAGAAAATGATGTGCCTAACCATTTTTTTTTCAAGACTGGTAGAGTGCATTACAAGATTGTAAACTGATATACAGAAAAGAATAGGAAAAAGAAAGATTGTATTCATCGATAAAATTGTAATACGAAATATCCATTCGATATTTATACGAAATTGAGATTAAAGAGTAATTATCGATAATTAATTAATTATATATTGCATTGGCCGAAAAGTAAATACGTTTCTAATACACGGACAACTATGTCGATTTATTGGGGAAAAAGCGCAATTACTTTTTGGCCAACGTATATACAATATATATATATGTTTATATATAAATATAATAAACATATATATATATATATATATATATATATATATGTGTGTTTATTTGTGTATGAAATTTGACTGTAATATTATAACGATAGAGCAATGACGAATAATGTATAATGGTGACGAGAGTGGTGACGCGACAACTCCGTGGTCAACTATAGGTGCGGACTTGTTTGCGGGGGAGGTACCTCTTGATCTTGCGAAGGGAGGAATAGAGGGCCATGACGGCTCGTACGTTACTCCACTTTTGGGAACCTCTCGAGCTACGGGTACGCCTAGAAGACGATGGAATCGCCGTATCGGCCGCGATGCTGCTGCTGTCCAACGAGTTGTCCGAGCCGGTTGAGATATTGGCAGCATCGTGAAGACCGTTGCTGAACGACTTCCTGAGGGAGGCACGATGACTCGACGCTCTTCCAGACACAGCTGTGCAACTTCCACGGCGTGGCAATGATGACACTGACGATCTGCGAATAAGACACGATCGGGGCCCTTTCGGGTCTCTCTCTCTCTCACACACACACACACACACACATATACACTGTCTCTCTCTCTCTCTCTCTCTCTCGCTCTCTCAGACACATGCTCTTTCTCTCTTTTCCATTCGCTCTCATTTTCTCTCTTTCTCTTTCTCGGTTTGTCCGCTGCTCTGCTGCTACCGCTTCTATCGTCGTCTGTAACGCTCTCTCTCTGTCCGTCTGTGTCCATCCATATATACACATATCAAAACGAAAGCTTGATTAAACGGCTGAACGATTATTCGTACGTTAGCACGTCGAAAACAAAGTTCATTTGCAATCCGATGATATCTCGATTGATCAACGTATATCAAAAGATTAGCTCGTAGGTGGAACAATGAACATCTATTTCCAAATCGACGATCACAGCATGAAAACAAAAAATAATCATTTAGCGTCATGAAATCATCAGTTGTCAAAATTCCCAAAAATAATAACGTCAATGAGAAAGAAAAAAATACAAAATATTTCGCACTAAACAGATTGACATACACCGAAAAAATGGACCGGTTTGAAAATAACGTGGACGACGTATCAATCACATCGAAGGCAAAAAAAAATGACGAGTTGGGAAAAGATTCGATATAAAACGGTCAACCTTTTAACGCGTTGGGAATCCGCGTCGAAAAAGCAGAACAGCCAGTTCGTGCGACATAAAAAATGTATCAACCCACGACGGCGAAGTTCTATTCGCGTTTAATCCACGATCTACGTGTTCACACGCGCGACTATATACAGATTTTTATTATTAGACGGAGGACACGAACACGAGAAGATATATATTTGTAGAAGGTGGTTTCGGTTAATTCGATCGGGCGTTTGTTATAAGCCGAAGTGAATAAGCCATGCAAGTGAGAGAAGAGTTTCGGGACGCGAAAATCCAACATCCCGCCTAAAGAGATCGGAACCGATTCTATCGCGTGTCCAGGTCACCATCAGCGTAGAGATATCTCGCGCTCGATTCTGTCCGTCGATACGCTGCTGCCGATGCTGCTCGAGGGAACTTTCGCATCATCGACGAGTCTGCTCTCGCCCCCGAAGCTATTTCCGAACGGATCGTCTCTCTGTGCCTAGCACCCACCGGATAATCGTTTATTTGCCCTGGGGCTAATTCAATTTTCACCTCGACCCAACGTCCGACTCCTACACACGCTTTCTCTCCTCGCGATATATATGTACACAGTTCCTCGAAATTACGATCCAAACGGATCGCGTTCCCTCCTCCGATATGTTCCAATTTTGCATCGCTCGCCAACATGAAAAACCAGTAACGCGTTCAGGCCACCTACGGCTTGTCATATCCAACGAGACGCGTTCTCGAGACTGGAAAACCGAGAATTAATCGACAAGGTTTACGAGGTGGAGAAGTAAAAATGAAATAAAATAATAAAAGAAAAACATTTTCGCGAACGTTCCAGTGTCAAAAGCTGTTAGGAATTTATTATATTTGATATCGAGATATTGATAACGATGATACGTCAGAATCTTCGATGAAAATTTTCCAACAAAATGTGTCGATCGTGTACGTTTATACGTGAAAATTGCGAATAATGAGCGTTCGGTTTTTGTCGACATCATCGACAATGCTTTGATCGTATTGGCACGCGAAGTATATATGTATATATATACAGTTTGCAAGCTCTCTTATATACTTGTACAGTTACTACGATATAAGCCTAATAATCTAAGGGCGAACACGGAAGCTCTAGACTTAAATATGTATATATATATACTCGTATATATGTATATATATACGTTTGATAGCAGCATGCGCATTTTTGTACGCGATTGTGCTTCATTTACTGTTCCGTAAAGCTCTATTCAGGAAAAAAAAGGGAGAGACACACCTCCCTCGTTATAACACCAAAGGGTAAAACGTTCATTGAAGAATTTTCCTTCGACCCGTAGCAGAGCTGTATTAGAGGAAGGCGGAGGAATTTTTTGGTTGGAAAAGTGCGAAGCCGGCTCTCGTATCCGAAAAGCTTTTTTCGTCACACCGCCTCGTCGTGTGTACGTACGTCAGCGTATAGGCACACTTTCTCTACGTAAATACACAGGCCTGCATGCATAAAGCGAGGAAGAATTCACGAGCGTGATAAAAAAAAAGCTTCGCCACTCATTTGCCGCCCTTTTTTTTTACGCTTCTCGACCTACTCAATATTCCGCAGTGTCCTCTTTTCCATACGCCGTACGATATTTTTAAAAAGGATTCGTATCACGGGGTGAAAGTGACATTCCACGGTGATAATAATTGAAAATTGCCGAATACGATATCGTTGCGACAATGCTTCTTTAATTTTGGTTTGTTTCGTTTTTTGTTTTGTTTTCATCGTTTTTAGGCTCGACTTGTTCTTGCCCTTCGCGTCTTTGGCTCACGAATTTTTAAAAAGAACTCATATCACGGGGTGAAAGTGACGTTTCACGGTGATAATAATTGAAAATTGCCGAATACGATATCGTTGCGACAATGCTTCTTTAATATTGGTTTGTTTTGTTTTTTTGTTTTTTGTTTTAATTGTTTTCAGACTCGACTTGTTCTTGTCCTTTGCGTTTTTCGCTCACGAATTTTTAAAAAGAGCTCGTATCACGGGGTGAAAGTGACATTTCACGGTGATAATAATTGAAAATTGCTGAATACAATATCGTTGCGACAATGTTTCTTTAAACTTTGTTTATTTTTTTAATTCTTATTCTCGATGCGTAATAATTGTTTTCAGGCTCGAGTTGTTCTTGTCCTTCGCTTCTTTAACAGAATAAACGTACGAAAACGTAACGAGAATGGGAGTGTAATTCTAACAAATTCATAACCGGAAATAATCAAGGTAAAGAGAGATAGATAGATAGAGAGAGAGAGAGAGAGAGAGAGAGAGAGATATAGAAAGAGAAAGGCGGGAGCGACAGAGGGATGAAATGGAAATAAAAATTCTGATGAAACGAGGGCTGCCTATATAGTAATATTCCTATGGTAATTGTTAGTGAGAGTGTGACGCGCTCACTCGAGAATGTTGAAAACTTCATTAAAAACAGCTACCGGCCAACCTCGATGAGAATGATCCAAGGAAATACGTTTTCTCGCGGTGAGGTGCAAATTGAGTTTTGAAACAGCGAGAAGAGATAGAGAGAATGGGGAGAGACAGTTGGCCCGCCAACAACGTTTCATACCCCCAAACTTTTTCCGACATTTTCCAGAATTTTTACATCGCGCTGTCTTAAACACTTTAAGAGTCGGACGTATTTTGGCGAATTACACGAGACGATGCGATTGAAATTTAATCGTGGCCGGAAAAATGCACTCTACTCCGGATGAGGAGTTTTCAACTATTTTAACGAATAGAAAAATGACTCGATTAATTTTAAGTTTCACTGCGTTCCAATTCTTTTTCACAAACTACTCACCCTTCGTTTTTCTTTTTCACAGCCACGTGTTCTCGAGACCCCGTGCTATTTGCCGAGACACGGGAGTGGCTATGCAAGTATAATCAGCATCACCTTATAAAAAAAAAGGCCTTCGACTATACGCGAGGGCTAAATAAAGGGGGAATGCATCGATCCAATAGCACGTATTATCCCGAAGCACTCGAGCACTTCTCGTGGTTGATAATCGCGTCATCGCAGGACGCCGCAAATATGCGAATCGAGTCGACGGAGTGGCTTCATCATAATTAGGTTAATGCGAAGAGAGTCTCATCCGCTGGCCCAGTGTTAACGTAACGAACTTCAATGTCGCTTAGTTGAAAAGTTTCCAAGGAACGAACGGAAAATGTAAGAACAAATGTGAAGAAAATCATAGAATAAGGGATAATAACGATGCTAATAATAAAATAAAAATAAATAAATAAAAATGTTCTTGTGACTGTTTCATGCTTATCGTTGTCCGTCTTGGAAAAAAACACGTCGATTTTTTTACCGTAGGGACGATAAAAATGTAATGACAGGGTCGAAACGCTGGAGAACGGGTTCCGTGGGAAAAGTGTCGCTTATCGCTGCGTGGAGGACAAGGAATTGTTTGCTCGGATGGTTCAGTAGGTTTATAATCCGGTTGAGAATCTTCTTATATAACAACAATATACGTACTGTGGGCATGGCACAGTCGGTCGGGCTTTACGAGCGAATATCTCTCGGCTGAATTCCTGTTATCTCAGTGACAAAATCTTCTACAGCCTCTTATTACTTTCTCTCTATATCTCTCTGTCTCATCCTCTTTGTTCCATGCTATATCGAGTGATATCTATGATATAGCTGGTTATCGCAAACGTGTCTTTATAGATTTCCTGGACAATAAAAGTAACGCGAACAGTGAGTAGCGTGTATTCGGCAGTTGGTACGTTTGAATAGCGAGGTGGAGGAGGACGATTTCGAATTATACGAAAAAAGAAAATATGTCTTACTTTTGGAATGGTCCGAGGGTGGCAAGCCTACGAAGGCGTCGGCTCACGAATACAATTCATGATGAGAACTTTTTTAGTCCGAGGACTTTCTTGGATCACGTGGCGATGAAGGAAATTAAAATAAATAAATAAATAAATGAATAAATACCTAAATAAATAAATAAATAAATAAATATAAATAAATAAATAAATAAATAAATAAATAACTAAATAAATAAATAAATAAATGAATAAATAAATAAATAAACCAGTAAATAAATAAATAAATGAATAAATAAATAAATAAATTAATTAATGAATAAAAAGATAAATAAATAAACAAATAAATGAATAAATAAATAAACGAATAAATAAATAAAAGAATCTACAAATAATAATAATAATCACGAACGTAATAATATTCAACACAATTTACGCTTGTGTAAATTCACGTAGGGGATGACGATATTGGAGGGAACTCGGGGCTGCCCTCGGTATGTTTCTCAAATGCGGTGACGAAAGGGTGAGTTTTCACTCTCGTCGAGATCCTCGAGAGTATTGGCGGCAACGTCATTCTCAAAAGCCGGATGATCGAATTTCCTATTTCACCCCGATAAAATCCGAACCAAGGAGCATAGATATGCATCCGTATGTACTCTTGGAAGAATCGTGTCGGTGGGTAACGTTTGAAAATCTTATCAATTCATTAAAAATGATTTTCTCTTTTTGTGCGGATTTTTGTCTTCGCGGAATTGGATCGACCGAATAAGTTCGTTCGATGAGGGTAGACCTGCAGAAGACATATCTCTAGATCAAGGAAGACTCGATGCAAATTTGTCAAAGAGAATCTGCTTCTCGCGCTTTCCGAACCGAGACCGAGAACCAAATACGATTTATCTATGCTTCGTTGCAAATACTGTTTGCGATGCGAACGTACACTTCGTTGAGCGATTTGGAACAGTGATGAAGGGTGAAAACGCTTTACGATCTCGTTTGTATTCCGGACGTAAAATATTTAAGGGAATAGAAATGCGCATGTTTTGCTGAGTGGAGATTTTCAAATTCAATAACATTGTTATTAATTTTTAAAAAAGATACTAGTTTCAATAAATTTGAATTTTACTCATTTGTACATAAATTAATAAAGTCAGTTTTTTTTTATCATCAAATTGTTTTTTTACTTTTTTTTTCTTCTAATAATAAGAATTTAGTACTATTATTAGCCTCTTAATTTTTATAATAAAGGAAAATGATAGGTACAAGGTGAAAACTGTTGAGGTCAGAGGTTGAAAAACAGGGTTGACGTAGATAAAATCTAAACGAGGGTGGGCAAAAAGGTGATTCCTGTATATAAAATATAAATTGTCAATAGCCCTTAAGGGTCGTACTCCATTTCACTTACCACATGGTAGTGTCGTACCTTTAACTTTTGGAGATCGATAATCTATACGGGAGGGCAAGCGCACATGGATTTCCTCGAGTTAAGGGATGAGAGGGAAAGGGGGTGGCTCAGAGTATCGAGCAACCCCCGACTGCACGTATAAGCGTACAAAAAGAGTCAGCCGAGTGCTTCCTCCTTCCCCCGGAGACTTCGATACAAGGCCGGAAAAGTTGCTCACGTTCTCTCCCCAGTGAATTAAATAAGAGCTGGATCGATTCCAAAATCAACGTTGAGCAATTTTCCGTGCAGACTCACGAGTCGGAAAGTGAAACGCGATTTTGCAAATAGGCGAATCGCCAAATCAGAGGAGAATCCAGGTGGATTGAAATATTCGTACGGGAGCTAAAGTTTTTCGCTGGTACGATGAGAATGAAGCGGAGAACCGGAAAATAGGATGATCGAGCAAAACTTCGCGATACATCACGTTTCGCGATGAATCTATCAAATTATTAATGACACATGGGCTTTTGCTCTTTCACATGCGTCCGTCACTCTCGCAAACTTCGTTAACGCATCGACTGTGAAACTTCGAGGGAGGGAAAATCCACGAAACGCTCGAATGAGATTCGAACGCTGACGAGGTCGCAGCCACCGAGTTCGACCATCTGTCCCGTCTACAATTTTTTCCACAAAGGATAGAACAACATTACGCCTGAAAATTCTGTAACTGTTGGACCTAAAATACAAATTTAGATCGATGGAATTAAATATTGTTTCATCGAAATGAAATTTTTTCTGACTCAACGAGTCCATCAATTTCAAGGGCGTCGTTCTCATGTTTCCTACTTCATCGCCAAGAATGGTGGATGAAGAAAGGAGAGAACATGTATTAAACAAAAAAAAAACAGAATACGTAGGATCGAATTAAGGACGTGAGACGTAGAAATGGAATTGGAAGGTGTCTTCTCGCACGTATTTCTCACCCTACTACTTGCAACCACCTCTGTTCTGTAAACTTTTCGGAAACGAGAAAAAGAGACAGAGGAGTCGGACGAAGTGACGCCTACGTGCTACGGTACGACGAGGCGCGCAATACCGTAGTAGGAAGCTCGCTATATAACACCGAACTCAACTTCAAGATCGAATAAAATCGTCCGAGAGGATTCTGGTTACGTTCTTGCTTGTGCCAACTTGCAAAACTCCGGGAGAAAAACTTTTCGCGGTCTTTGTCAATAGGGAATAATATTCTCAAAAATACGGCTACAATCGCGACCATTTCCGGCCCTTTCTGCTCTGGTCCATTGGTGAACGTTTTCATAATTTAACGTTTAGGAATAAATTTTATAACGATATCAAGAAATACTCGTACACATTTTGTTGGTTTTAAATAAAACGTCTAAAACAAGTTACAACAATTATTTACAATCGATTTTTGGCAAGAGCACGAAAATGGATGACCGAACCGATAGAAAAATCTCCAATTTATATCGCCCACGCAAAGCTGCCGAATTATTTCCAGCTAAATTGGAATAAGTGGAACCCTATAGTTTTGTGATTTTTTGCTTTTCTCGTTGGTGGCAATTCGAGAAAGGCAATATAAGAAGGGGAAACCTCTAATTGCCGAGTACACAAGAGAATCTTGTGTGCGTACTAACGCTTATAACATATCGGTTTTGCTACGAGTATATCGAGGAGAAAGCTATATGTACTTATATATAGGAAACTGTATGTGTGTATACATATATATGTTGGTAGATTTCTCTATCAAGGGGAGAATCTCGACAGTGTGAAGTTCTCGGCTTTCCAAGTCGGTCTAACCGCAGTTTGGCTTTCCACTGGGAGTTGTGTACTCTATCCTCGCAAGATCTACAATTCTGTAAGAGGAAATTCACGAGTGGGAGTGTGCAGAGACTGAACTTGCCACTACGTTTCGTAAGTAACCGCGTACGTGTATAGCCTCGAAATTCTCCGATCTAAATACGAATTGCGGGTTTTTCGCGTGATCGAATATCGTGACTCCTGACGGGCACGTGTGCTGTTGCTGCGTGAACTATTCCCAAGGTGAAAAGCCAGGGAAGTTGTGCGGAAATAAAACTGTGATTACATTTTTTAAATATCTTTTTCTTTGTCTTGTTATTGTTGTTGTTGTTGCTATTGTTATTGTACTTCTTTTTTCTTAACGACGAAATTGAGATTTTACTCTAACAAGGAATCAAGGTTGTGGCAAATCTGTCGACGGTACGTACGTGTGTTTGGACTACTCACCTGGATCCACCGTGACCGTTCGACCGTCGGCCGCTACTCTCCTCGTCCTCGTCGTCCTCCTCGTCTCGGGAGGTCGCGAGTGAATGGGGGACCGAGGACGGAGCGCTGCTACCGGAATCGGGCCCAGGACCCATTCTCGAACCGGAAGCAGCGCTGTACGCGGACGACGGCGCCAGACCTCCCCCCTGGGCCTCCTCGTTCTCCGCCCGATCCACCTGAACAAACAGGAAACAGAACAAGAAATTTGAAAAATAAACAAAAAAAAACGTTAATTTACGTTATAACAAAATTACACTAGCATACCCATAAAACGAGTTTGTTCTTAGACAGAATAATGTATCCGTACTTCGTATTGTATTTCGTACAAATTGGCCTATTTGACATTCGATCAAATTTGCTAGAACATATTCGCGTTGTTATCCCAAAATCGGACTGTTCAAGCTCCATTAACAAGAAACAGAATTGCAACTGCGCGTTGTACCTTGTCGTAATTAAACGTCCGAATAATGAGGGATTTCGCTATCTTCAACTTGGATCTAAACGCTCTCGGTACGGACGAACTTCGCCCAACGTCTGAATAAAAGGAGTTATGCGAGCGGTCCGCAGACCGTAGCAACAAAAGCACAGATGTCGGATTTATATGCTGCGTACACACGTATATAGAAAGGAGCTTTTCCAGAAGTGGCCATTTGACATGGGTATTTAGAAGTGTTGAATAGCAACGGTATTATGGGCGGAAGAAGGTGCACTCTGTACTGACACAGTGCGGGGGAGATGACGGCCGACGATATTGTTTCAACTAAGGGTGAAACTGTAGCTATGCCATCCCTCAACCCGAAAGCTTTCGCGAGGAGACACGCTCCGGTTCTACAAATAATGACTTTGGAATAGCCAGCTACTGGTACGATATATATATATATATATATATATATATATATATATTCATGCGGAGCACTGAATTATACCGAGGATGCTATAGCGAGCTGAATCTTAACTATACCTAGCGCAGAGACGAGAAGCGAATTACGAGGCGGAATGAGATGGAAGCGCAGTAGTATAACCCCGCACTGGTCAGACAGTGACAAGACTTTCCCTTTTTCCATGACGCGTACCTACGTAATATATGACGACAAGGAGAGGTTTTATTTCACGCCAAGTGGATTCATGAAAATGTTACATACATATATGCGGTTGAATAAAATTTATACCATTGAGCAAGCATATTTTATGCGAGTCGAATAAATTACGTTCTCCGCGAGCGAAATTTATTTAAATCGAACGAAGTCCCCTCGCTCTTTCTCTTATGCTCAACGAAGAATTCCAGGCATCGTCGCTCTCTCCCAGTCGATTCGCCAAGCACGTTTTATACCTTCGGTAAAAAATCATGGATAATAAAAATACTGGCATTTTTCACGTATTCGCAAGATACCTGAGTGTCTTCCTCGCGAATATGGGGAAGCATAGTCGATGCTTTTGCGAAACGGTGGCCCAGAAACGGTGTAAAAGCAGCAGGAGCTCGCTACCACAGTAACGGTAAACTTAACATCGACGATAAACTTCCGCACCGTATAGATATATATTTCACGTTGGCAGACACCTCGTAGTTTCGACTTTCGAATTCATGATAATCCTCGAAATACTCGCTTCTATCCATTTCCGTCGTTACTAGCCCTCGTCCAATTTACAGCTGTTACTACTTAGCACGTGGATTTACTCTCAAACAAACGTTCCGAAGGAGCGAAGCGTTGAACATAAATCGCAAAAATATATTTTTCGCCTTAAGGGTCTTATCGAATCGCATGATTTTTTTGTTCGGAACTTCCCCAATTTGAACCCAGCATGAATACAATTCCGTTGTAAAAAAGGTCATGTGCGATTACTCCAAATATTACGAAATGAAGAAAATCATAATTTTTTTGCTATAATTAAGCCAATTTCTTCAACTACTATTTTCAGAGATTTTTTATCAAAATGGTTGAATTCTAGATTTTGTAGAGATATGCGAGGAAACTCGGATTTTTTTTCTGCACACTCGACACCAGTCGTATGCATAAATAATCGCACGGACGTCATATCGAAGGGTGAAATGATAAAACCGTCCTCGATGCGCCACGGAGAACGGATTACTGGTTCACAGTAATCCGACGAGACGAGATGGGACCCCGATGGTTCGTATTTTCTACAACATGTACAAATCATGTACTAGTGAGTTGAAGCTATATATATATATATGCAATTATGGATCTATATACATATTTATATATTTATATATGTTCTCGGTAGGCGTCGACATTAGACGGTAGGTTCATATTCTTCGATAAATATTTCACGAACGACTGATTTTCCCTCTCTTCATCGACGCCCAGTACATTACCGTGTTATAGATGGCGGTACGAGCGTCGCAGGTTGTATTGGTGGAAAGCGTACTGGAAGCGAGTGGGTACGAGGTTATATTTAAGAAAACTTAATGACGCGTATTTTATTAAAGGGAAAAGAGGAAGGATTGTATATCGCACGAAAAGGGAAAGACGAGGTGAAGTCAAGGAGAGTGGGAAAATATATATAAAAAAAAGAGGTATTAATGCCTCGGGGAAAAAAAAGTTCGTTGGGAAGGGCGATATTCATCCTGCGCTTTGTATACGAGAATCGACCTTGATTGCGTACTTATCTCATACATTGATGACGTAGTCGACCTATAACACCCTTTTCGAGACATTACCAGACTCGTTATGACTATATATCGTACGTTAATATTATACATAGACAGAGGCGATGGGCACCCTCGCCCTTCCGGAACGCGCTCGCTCCAGAACAGGTGAAGTGTGATATTCGACGAGGTGTGATACCGAGCCATCACTGGGAAAGCTCGGAGAGTCAAAGAGAAACGTTGACAGGGAAACGAGAGAAAGGGAGAGAAAAAAAAATTGAGCGTGGTCCGAGAGTTTTTTGTGGTCGTTCCCTCGTGTACACCCATGGACCGGTTTTTCCGACTGGCAAGTAACGCACTCAACCATGAGGCTGACTTCCGCGCGTAATTAGATCTCGGTATAACGCAAGAGTGTTCTAGAAGGGAAGATAAATAAAGGATCGAAGGTCGAAGAAAAAATAATATTGAATTAAACAACATTAATTATAATAAATAAAACAACGATGAGAATAATTTGATATTTCCAAGAACAAAGATTCTTTCTTTTTCTTCAATATCGAAGAAATTGTATCGCCATAACAAAAACGTCTCGACGATACGCAAAAATGAAATTTTTCTCCTTAATCTATTTTACTATTTGTTAAAAAATAAATTTGTTCGATTACGAATAATTTTTATAGAAATTGAGAGAAATAAATTCTCTCTCGGTTAATAAATTTCCGTCTTTTATTCGTATTTTTACGGAGTGGCAGAATTTAAGATTTTCGTGCTCATAGTCAGAAATATATGGTCCATTACTATATCTTGGCATAATATCTTTCGCGACGAAACTCGTGAGGAGGCTGTAAACCGAGATCCTCCTCTTCCGGGTCTTCTTCGTTGTCTTTCCCATGGGCGATGAACTCGCGGTCAAATTACGCCGTAGCTATACAATAATTGTGTATATGTGTGTCTGTTTGTATGTGTTTATGTTTGTTTGTGTCCGTACTCAGCGATATAGGGCGAAGAATGGCTCGTGGGAGAGAGAGAGGGAAAGAGAGGGTGGGGGTGGAGGGATTGTTTATCCCGGGCACACACGTCACGTGCTAGGCTATGGAGTGCTTCCGGGAAAATGGGCGACTTCGTAGGTACTCGTGGTACACGGTGAAGACGTGAAACGAGAAAGCTTAACGCTCACCCATTCGCGTATATCTGGAATTTTATGTACGCACGTGCACAATAAGTACGTTCGTATATTTTGTAGTAAGCTGGGTAGAAAGACTCGGATGATGTACGTAAAGTTTCGTTATATCTCGATCTACAGTCGACTCTTTCTAATATCGCATTATTATTGTTACGATCTGCAATATTATTTGAGAAAGAACAAATATTTTCATGGATAGATTGATCGTCGTTAACTCGTTTGTGCAGGAATCGGTGGAAAATATTTTCATCTTTGGGAAGTTAATGGAGAGTTTACTGTATGTTTATCTACGACATGGACACGAGGAATTTTAAAGAAAATGGACGAGGATGTAATTTGTTAGGAAGGGAATTTTAGCTGGCTACCTTATTAGCGAGAAAAGTCTTAAGACCATCGTAAAAGTGACAGGGAGATTTGCTGGGATGAGTTGGAATACTTTCTTGAATTTACTTTCGAGAATTCTTGGTAGAGAGAACTTTTATCCGGGCAGATTTGGGAGGTTTGTCCGAAATCCTTTAAAGTTTTCTGATGGAAATTAGCTAAATGTTTTTCATGGGAAATGCGTAGCTTGAGAGAGGAGTTTGAAAAACAGATTTGAGTTGTATAGAAGTGATTCATTTTCTTATGAGATAGCTCACACACAGTATCGTGTTTTACAGGGGAAAGCGATGGTCGGACGAAGTTACAGTTGGGGATGGTGGATTTTACGTTTTATAGAAGGGAGAGAGATGGAGCTTTATTATAAAACAAGGGCTTTGTTATAAAATAAATGTCTCTCGGGTACGAGCCATGCGTAGTTACGCAGTCGCGAGCGAACGAGCAAAAAAAACAAAAATTCGGACCGATTATAAACCTTTTTTTTATTTAGTCGATTTTATACTGAAATTTTGAACAAAAAGTCGTATTTTGAAGCCCGCTGGTCACTCGAAAAATGAGAAAATCCTATTGTACATGAGAACAAAAATTGTTTCTCGAGATTGAAATATGAAAATTGGTTGATATTGGCAAAACACGTGGATGATAACGAGGCAGAATAATATCTCGTGATTATCCACGGTGCAAAACTACCGGGTCGTTGTTCCGAATAATAAAAAGAAAAAGAATGTAAAAACAGGAACGACGTGAATCACAAGGGACAGTTTCACAAGTCAACCCTCTCGGAGTTAAAAATTATATTTTCCTGTTTGAAATCCAGACGGCGTTTTGAGCGCCTGCTTTCGGATGTTCGTGTCGTTTCTACTGATCTATTGTGAACTGCTCGCAACGTTGCACGAAGGAAAAAGAGACGAAGAGAGAAATATAAAATGAAATAGCACGAGTCTCGTGTCTGACTATACACTGTCCTTTTCTACTGCGGATGTTACTCAAGGCGTGATAGAGCGAGAGCAACGAACAAAACCCTTCGCTTACTACCGAGACTCGAGCGAACGTACCTACTGCTTTGAATTGTTTTTCTTCTGTTTCGTGAAACTAGCTTCCACCGTAAAATTCATGAAGTGCAAGAGACTGGACGCAGCGAAGAAAAAAGAAAGAATTCCTTCGACCGTGAGAATCCGGAGCTACACAGTGACAAAAGCGCCGGTGCCGACAGACCCATGAATTCTCGACACGTCTGAACCTTATACTGATTGGCTGTTAGTGTCAAACATATTGTATACAAAAAATAGAAAAAAAAACAGAAACAAAAAAAATGTTTCAACCAGAATAATTTCAAGAAATAATGAATATTTTTTTCAAGAGAATTTTTTTAAAATTGTGAATACAATATTAATCGATTAAAATAAAATTCTAATGAACGTGGACAGGAAATAATTTTGCGAAGATTTTTTTTTGAAACGCCATAAATATTAGGAAATGTCTAGAACGTGCTCCATCTCCATTTGGTCCCTGGGAATAAATTACATATGGATCCTTAGCCCCATGGGTATATCGAAATAATAGCGTGTCTATGGTTTGATGTCAAGACTATATATATATATTCTCGACGTCAATCATAAAGCACTCGAAGCCCTTTCCGAAAATCTAATTTTATTCCCTAAACGCGCGTAACGAGAATGCATTAGTTCGTAAGTATATAGGGGAATATCGCGTATGGTAGACAGGGCGACGTTCTGATGGTTCGCATACACAATTTTCGAAAGACCGCCAGAGGCAGACGAGGATTCGCTCTTCCACACGATACGACCCCGGTGAGGAGGAATGTGGGACAAGATAGAGATGGGGAAAGGACGAAATGTTGAGAACAGAGGAAAACACATCGAAACAACCACAATCTCTGTAAATATCGAGAGTGCTCTTTCGTTTCAAGAGCCGTACGAATAAGAGAATTTGAATACGTATGAAAATATCACTCGTCGTTTCTGACGAGAGAGCAAAGAGTTCGCTCGGAAAAAGCGTGGCCAAGGCTACCTTATGTTACAGCCTCATACATATATATATATATATATATATATATATATATATATTAATGTATATGTATGTACGTGTGTTATATTGACTGCGAGAGTACCAACCAGTGAGACGCTACCTCTCATAATTGGCACTCTGGGAAAGGTAACGGCTAAATTTAATTTGCATGAGCGCGCTTAATTATTATGCTTCGTACCTTCTGCCCTTTTGACGCTTTTCCTTCTCGTTGTTTCTTTAGCACCGCCTGTTATGTCATTTTATTCGGTGTTTGATTTTTTTTTTATTAAATGAAAAGTAGAAGAAACTTTTTTCTCGAATTATGATTTTTTTTGTTTAGATCCTTGTTACTGTTTTTACAGAGTTCACCATAGAATCGACAAAACGGCCTTGACGGTTCGATATAAAACAAATTTTCGATATAAAACAAAGTTGGTCACTCCCTTCTGGTGTTTTGTTTGAGAAACGTGCAGCTTCTATTTCGGAGAGTGTCGATATATTTGTCTAATTATTATTTTTTTGTTTATACCCTCGTTACTGTTTTTACAGTTTTTACCATAAAATCAACAAAAGAGCTTTGATGGTTCGATATAAAGCAAATTTTCGATATCAAGCAAAGTTGGTCACTCCCTTCTGGTGTTTTGTTTGAGATACGCGCAGCTTCTATTTTGGAGAGTGTCGATATATTTGTCTAATTATTATTTTTTTGTTTA